>JBAMJV010001456.1:0-91499 GCA_037951105.1 Echinarachnius parma
CCCCCCCCCCCCCCCCCCCCCCCCCCCCCCCCCCCCCCCCCTATAGGTGCAGGTGATTGTCTCTCCCACTTTTTAAAGGTATACGCCAGTTTTGGAAACGCCCCCCTCTTAAAAAATGAAATGGAAGTTCTTACTACCAATCATGTGAAAGAATATGTTTTTACTAATACGGGATGATACAAATTTTGCCTGGAAACCGCCTACTAATTGATATATTTGGTAAATTATCAAATCGTTCCGCTGCGGATAGATATCGCCAAAGCGGAATCGCGCATACGCTACTTGCATTATTGACCAGGTGCGTTCGCTATACGGGCTTGTCCCCAGCTTGTCGATACTCCAGTCTACTCCAGTCTAGCGCTAGCGGCGCGGACAGGTGCGAACGGGCTGTGGATTTATACATTTCACGGGCGGGCCGATATTTCTGCATTTAACGCATCGTTAGGTTCGGATTTTACCACACAAGCCCTTTTTAGATACTTATTCAACAATATTGATACATTATAAATGTTTTCTGTAACTTTCCCAAAACTGTTATTTATCTTTAATATGCATACATTATGTATTTTTTATTCCATAGCTTGAACTACGTATCATATAATATTACTGTTTATTACCTGACTTAGTAAATACAGTAAACCTACATGAGCTGCCATGTAATATTTTTGGATATTACATGGCACTGTTACATGGCAATTCAGATGATACAACAGCTGTTAACTTTGCTGTCGGGAAAATCATGGAATGTTCCCCTCGGGATTTTAAATGCTATTTCGTGAAGAAAATTTACTCAATCGCATTTAAAATCCCTTGGGAGTGGAAAATTCCGTGCTTTTCCCTCCAACACCAGTTAACAACTTTATACTATGATATGCACCCAATCGCTCCACTACCTCGCAGTTGTGCCCCCCCCCCCCCCTCCCCCCCAATCCGTTCACCCTCGCTACGCGACTGGAAGATGACTTGGGGTAATTGTCTTGGGGGTAATTGTCCGGGGGGTAGTTGTCCGGGGGGTAGTTGTCCGGGGGGTAATTGTCCGGGGGGTAGTTGTCCGGGGGGTAATTGTCCGGGGGGTAGTTGTCCGGGGGGTAGTTGTCCGGGGGGTAATTGTCCGGGGGGTAGTTGTCCGGGGGGTAGTTGTCTTGGGGGGTAGTTGTCTCGGGGGGTAATTGTCTTGGGGGTAATTGTCTTGGGGGGTAATTGTCTCGGGGGGTAATTGTCTTGGGGGGTAATTGTCCTAGGGGGGTAATTGTCCGGGTGGTAGTTGTCCGGGGGGGGGGGGGGGTAATTGTCCTAGGGGGGTAGTTGTCCGGGGGGTAATCGTCCGGGGGGTGGTTGTCCAGGGGGTAGTAGTCCGGACACGGGTGGGGACATGGAACAATGAAAGGGCTGTGAGTGGCCAACAGAATATATGAAGTATAATATCCCAGCTAGCCACCTGAAGTCGGGCCGATGTCGGAAGTTGGTTGCCGGATGTCGGCATATCGCCGTTGGCTCGAGGTTAAAATGTCCGCCAGCCCAACATCGTCACGACGTCATTTGTGTGATATATTGGCATAACGTCATTTTCCGACAATGGCCCAACATCATGAGATGATGTTGGGCCATTGTCGGAAATTGACGTTATGCCAATATATCACAGAAATGACGTCGTGACGATGTTGGACTGGCGGACATTTTAACCTCGAGCCAACGGCGATATGCCGACATCCGGCAACCAACTTCCGACATCGGCCCGACGTCAGGTGGCTAGCTGGGATACTGTAAGTATTACCATCGCAGTTGTATTCGTCAGTTCTGTCATCACAGTCATTCAAGGTATCACACACTTTGCTAGTTGAAATACACAAACCATCGTCACACTCAAAAGCACTACAAATACCTGAACAAAATGACAACAATAAATAATTATACACTTAGGATTATACTAGTTGTTAAATTAACTTGAAAATTCGAGGACTCTACTATACAGGTATATTGACTGTAACGTATTATGAAACATGTACAACTATATTGTGACATCCGTTGCACTCCCAAACGCTTGTTTGTCATAATAACACGCGTTTTACTTGGGTATTTCCTTTTATCAGAACGAGCACTAATTTGTCAGCTGAGGGGAGGGGAAAAACGATGTGTTATTCATAACTAACTATTGAAAATGCGTAATAACATGATCACATTATTGCAGTTAATAATCAAATTATACAGGGTCTTGATACTGGCTAAGCTTGTCTGATGGCACAACTTTGACATTGTCTTAGAATATCATCCTCCAAAATACGACATGCACATGCACCTATTTGGTTTAAATGCGATTTGGCAAACTAATACTATTCCATACCGGTACAGTTGTTCTCATCACTATAGTCTTGACAGTCATGGTAGCCATTGCACCGCCGATATGAAGGAATGCAATTGCGATCGAAGTTGCTGTCGGTGTTGCAGACAAATCCATTACAGGTTCCTGGGAATGTGGAATGAAAAAAGCAGGTTTCAAGATGCGAAATGTTATGTCATATACTCATCTTGTCATGATGGACTCGTGTTGGTTTAATCCATTAGCCTGTTTACCATGTTTACTTCTCACCAAATTTCAATTTCAAACAATTAAACCGTTTCGAGATGTTTATACGTGGTCTGATCGCTTTGCATAATGACTTATAAGGACCGCTATTCATAATTTGCATAAAGAGTTTATAGTTCATTAGGGTCGCTGTTCAAAACCTAAGAACATGAACGAAATTCCTTTTTTTTCATGAAGGGGTTGCTATTGAAAAAAGACATCTAGAGTCACTATTTACATCGATCGTGAAGGAGCGGCATAATCGTCAGCTTTTGCAGCAAAATCACGGATATTTGGATATTTCGACTATCTGAATTATGTGAGTTCTTGCTATTAATTAACAATTTGTCATGAGGACCTCCCAAGACCTTGAATTGAGTTATATGACATTTTGGAGGCCAAACTATGAATTAAAGCGTTGGGTCAGTTCTTATATATAAATAAACCATTACACGGCATCGTACTACACACCAACTGGGCAGAGTCGGCCAAAAATATATCTCAGTGACTTTATAGTATCCACCCATAGCGACGTGGTCACCATACGATACAAGTTTTCAAACTATTTTGTTAGAAAACAATATTGTTACCCCCTCCTTTCATCACCGCACCTCTACCAGTCTACTGAATGGAGGGTCCGAAGAGTGCATGGCCGTCGTCTGGCAAAGAGGCTTATATCGAAAATATGCGTTTTTTATTGCATATTTGTGGTTCTGTAGGTCAGAATTTTCTTTGGGCCAAATCTCAGAAGTGCTCGAGTTTTATTTGTTGAGATATCGGGGCCCTCTTTACCCGATTGCATAACTGTCGTCGTATTTTGTACGGCAGAATGGTGTATCTATACATACGCTCCTGTCCGTGGAAATATTGTTGGTTTCTGCCCGGTATCCGTCTGGCAGAAGAGCGAATCTCGATATACACCCTTCTGCCATACAAAAACGGCGAGTAACAGTCAGACATCAATTAGTCAGCTCCCCCAAAAATATCATGTCAATGGCATATACAATTGTACAAAATGAGGGCATATCTTTAGATACACCCTTCTGCCAAACAAAAATACAAACGATAGCACGTCGATACCGGGCGATATTCCACGTATCTAATGATACACCCTTCTGCCGTGCAAAAGCAACTACGAATTTGTTTGGCAGAAAGGTGTATCTTTTTAAATTGGTCCTAGACAAAGAAATATCAAGTTCAGAATCAATTTTAAAATAATATTTCATATGTCGGCTTTCAACTAGAATTAACCCTGCAATAACAATTATATGTCCAAAGCTTCAACAGAGGGTTGAATATGTCAAACTTCAAAGGCGTTTTTCTCGGTGTTGAGATCCCGGCGGGACACTCGAGATACGCCCTTCTGCCAGACGGCGGCAGCAGCTAGTGAAAAAAACTACCAGCTACACCGACGACATCGCCCCTGGTGGCCCAGGGAACACGTCGACCGCATCGACATCGACATTGTAGGTTTCCGTAGCGGATAAGGCGACGCGGAGGTCGGAACGGCTCTATCACTGTCCAATCATCTTAAAGTTTGCGACTTATCGCGCAAAGACGGCAGTGATGGCGATTAGACGGCGGCTCAACAATTCTTCGATTACCATCGCGGAGGACCTGACCTCCCACAACTACGAAATGCTCAATGAGGCGAGATCATCACAGAAGGTGGCAGCAGTTTTGATAATTACTTTACTTTGGCTAAACTAATAATTTTGTTTTAATTTAGTTTTTTACTTACTTTGTAGTTTCTGGTTATGTTTTTAATAAGATTTAGTTTGTGTTTTATTTTATTTTTGTTGTCTTTTTTTTGTTTACTTACTTAAAGGGCAAATTACAGCACTTTACTATATGTTTTGGTACTGTTTTGTGATATCAAATAGATACCCAACATTTTACAAAGGCTTGTGTAATTCATAAACAAAGCAATTAATTTCCACCACTTACGGAACCACTACTATTTCCTGGTTCCTGGTTTGCGAGTGCGTCAATGCTATTCACGCGTACCTTTGTAGGCAATACTAATCCCGGGCGATTCGCTTGCTGCACACGCAGTAGTCTACTCAATTCAGACCGCAAGAACGCATGCTTTAGAATGTTGATGCGTTTTCCATATTATATATATATATTTCTTTTCTAAAAACCTTTTTTTTGTAAACTTGTTGATGGACTGGAATACTAAAGATGTTACCTTTCTATAATAAGAATATTCGATTTGGGTGGTTTTACCCTTTAAAGTGATAGTTGAGTTCTGGTAAGGAGAGTACAGTTTTGGTGAAACAGAACTTTAGTAACCATAACCTGCATCATTACATTAAAAACTTATAGTTATAACTAGAAAGGAACTCAAAATTACAAATGACCTAGTAAAGATCATGTTATCATTCAAAAAGATCCGTAAAACGTAAGAGGACGCTCTCTAAACATTCATCGGTTTCAACCATTTTGAATGAAATATTGTGCATGTGATGAGTTGTTGAAATAGTGATTAGATAGAGAAATAATTAACAACTATTTAAATACCTATTTTGTAACTTTTTGAAAAGAGGAAGTATTTGTTTGAATTTTTAACGGCTGGTTCAAAATTATTTAAGTGTAGGGCCCCACATTTATTACAAATGGCTATGTTTATGGATATTTCAGCCGTTTCTGAACCGATTTTGATCAAATGTGACCTTACACCACAAAACGACCGTTATGTCGCTGCGGTAATTTCTCTTTTATTAGCTAAAATAGTCAAATTTGTTTCAAAATATGAAATTTAGGATTTTGGTATTTCCTGAATAAGCATATTTTAATCTAGCTTCTGTAACATTTTGAGCGTCAGAAATCATGTTTAAATATTATTTTTTCATCTAGTAAATGTGATCTTACTACAGCGCTTTAAAGGAAACTGATCTTTTAAATGGCCCATTTCTTCCTTATTTTAAAAATGCTTCAGCCATATTCCAAATCTTTGGTGTTAATTTTGAGAGGGTTTGCTTAGTCCAAATATGACAAATGATATACCATTTTAAAGGTAATGACTTCTATTTTAATGTTTTATGAAAAGCAGCAAAATCAGTTTTCCCGACTTATTGGTCGTTTTGTGGTGTAAGGTCACAAATAAAGTTTATTCTGTCATTAACATATTGTGCTCTTTCAAATTTTAAACTCAATTTTTCATTATCTCACGAAAATAATTGTATGTAGCGCCCTCTCTACCAAAACACTATCCCTTTATAACTGTGTGGTTATGCTTTTAATAATATTTTGTTTTTTGTTTTTGAATTATTTGTTGTTGTCTCTTTTTTTGTTTACATACTTTCTGGTTTGTGGTTATGCTTTTAATATGATTTTTGGTAATTGTTGTTGATGTTATTTGGTAAATGGGAAATAATTTCCCCTCTATACTATGTAATAGATCAGTTAGGGACAATCAAAGGGGTATTAAATGCACGACGTGTAGAATTTGATCTCAAATATCTTGCTCTTCCTTTCAAGGTGAACAGATAATCATCAATGGAAGATTTTAGATTGGGAATGTCGACAATGTTGTATGAAACATATGGTCGCTATTCATAGTACGAAATCATCTTATTATGTATACTTTAAGTAGAGAGTCGCAGATTAAGATTGTATGAATAGCAACTATGATGTAGTACTCTGAATATCGACCCTCTTCTAACATTATAAGTATACAACCCCTTAATAAAATTATGAATTATGTAATATCAATAGCGACCCTTATTAGTAGTGACCCCTAATATGAAATATGAACAGCGCCTATCCTTTATTTGTATGCATGGCGGCCCCTTTGTAGGATTATGACCAGCGAGACTTTTGATTAATGACACCTTTTCCTGGTTGACTAATAGCATCCTTTTCACTTCATTATGGATAACGATTATATTGAATAGCGGTATTTATGCCGTTCTGAATAGGGGCCCCTTATGCCTTTTTGATCTATAAGATCTAAAGCCTACTCCTCACAAAAATGTTCGAGCGTTCATTTCTCTCTTATTACTTAATTACCGTTTATGAATGTGGTATCATTGGAAAACTTGTATTCTCCCCTTTCCATTGATATGATATTTGCTACGAATATTTTATCGTGGAAAGTGCATTGCCAGTGACACTCGAATATGGCATGTATGGGGCAAAGTCAAAAGTAAAATGTCACAAAATGCATTGATATTGTCAACAGTATTCCCTCCTTTTGTTAGGAAAATAATGTGTTCTGAATGATGTTAAATCGGTCATGCGTGAATGTCAATGGCGAATGATCATCTTCTATGGGGGATGAAATGTGATTTTATTAATTTGAGATTGGGCAATAACGTTTGTGTATGTTGTTAGGAAGATGTAATGTGTTTTATTGAGTTATTGAGAAATTATCATTATGTTTGACTTGTACACACTATTGCCGCAAGTTTGTCAGTTGTCCACTACAATTACAGAACAAATTTCACTTTGCGTTGTCCAAACAACAGTAAAAATCATATTTGTATTCATGACCACTTCAAGATCATTCCATCATCCAGGGTAAACGATAATGCGCCATTGACATCATGCAATATCGCCTAAACATCATTAAACACATCTCTTATTCTTCCAATTACATGATGCAAAATCAATGCATTTCGCAACATGTCACTTTTGACCCATATTCAGATGTAATGTACATTTCATGTTACAAAATCTTGTTACAAATGTCATACCAATGAAAAGGGGTGAAGTCAAGCTTTTCAATGATACCACATTCATGAACAGTACTAAATGTGATAGTAAAAGTAATATGAGAGATATGAACGCTCAAACTGAAATTGCAGAAATGTTTGCGACAATCTTTATGTTAATCAAACATGATGGCCGGTATTCTGAAGTCGTGTCTAACTTAGTCATGACTAAAGTTAAACAGTGTTTAGTTACACATGACTTAAACACGAGGTCGCGTCTACGTCCTGACTAACTAAACATTTGTTTAACTATTCAGGTCTTTCGCGCAGGCTCTGTAGGCATTTCTGACGTAATGCCGCTATTACGCGATTGCGCCACGCTAGCCCTACAGCTAGACGATACGGAGAATGCGCATGCGCAAATCATGATATCGATTGCGTATATCGCCGATATTGTATCGCAGATCGCAATCGTATAAATGGCACGGAGTTTTCGGCTGATCATATTAAACAAAATTAAAATTCAAGCAGAAAATGTATCTTACCAGCTGGATATTTCACTTCATACCAAGGAATCTACATGACGTCACCAGACAATAAGGTTAGTTGATATTATCGAAGAAAATGATAGGGCAACAGGTGAACAAATCCTGCAATTGTTATTTGAAATTTTGAGGGTGCACGTACAGTTATCCTCCGCCGCAACTTCCCGGTAGAGCACAGAGTGTGCTGTAAGTTGCAAAGTAGCAGAATCGCGCTCTACATCACTTTATAAACAACCTCTCGCAGTCGTCTAAAGTTAAACAGGACTTCGTGTTTAACTTGACTTAATCACGACTTCAGAATAAGAAAAAGTTAGTCACGACCTTGTGACTAAAGTTAGATGGGACTTAGACAGGACTTTAAACAAGTGTTTAGTTAAACAGTACTTAGTCACGACTTCAGAATACCAGTCAATGATAATTTGTGTCCGCCTCTGACACTTTCGGTTAATTGTCGGGAATATCAAAATTGAGATTGTTAGTGTTTTAAATTCTCTAGGATTTCAGCTTTAAAATGATGTATAACTTGATACATATGAGTTTGTTGAAGGCGGGAAAAATGCAATTTAATAACTAGAGCTGAGTCAAATCGAATGGCTATTCGATATCCGACCGTGAAGGTCGGATACCGAATTTTTTTTTCCCGTTTAATTTTGTAATCCCTATTCGATAGATTCGATAAAAAAATGGCACATTGAACCCTGCTTATCTATTGCTAAAGTTAAAAGTTAAGGTATTTTACATAAATTCACAAATAAACAAAACAAATAATAAACCAAAGGTAAGAGGATTAATATACAAGTGGTATAGTGAGTGCCAAATTTAGAAGAATCTATGATGAGATATCAAAGTATTTCATCTTGACAGCAGTTTGTACACTAACATCACACTGTACTGCCGATTCTAATTGAAAAAAACGGACAGAATATTTATTTAAAACATTTAAAATATTCGATATCCGACCGTTATTACACGACTCATATTCGAAATGCAAAATATCCGGTTTGACTCATTATTAATAATAACGTGGACCAGAGCCTCGCTATTTGTTAAACAACAGAGAAAATCGCCTCTAAAGTTTTGCATCATTCAGAAAAGCACTCTCACACATCGAGCGGTTAGCTTTCACCGTTTCGCTTTTCGTGATCGATCAATGAATGTACTGTGCATTGTGCCATGCGTATAGCATGAACTGAGCTGCTAAGTACCGTACTATACCGCCGAACAAAAGAATACCTCGCGGTTTTATACAATAGGATGGTAGGCCAGCAAGCTACCTAGCTGTGCTGCACGCCGCTGCTCTTTGATGTTCAGTGGCGGATCAGCGCAGTGCGGTACAGTACCCGGTTTTCCCCCATATAATTAGTCTGACCAATCACTGTACAGTATTTTCGCCGGGCTGCCGCGGTGCTTTACGGTCGCAGCACAGACACAATAAACTCTGGCGTTCATGTTCACAGTTATATAATCGATCATGAAACGCCAGCGTGGATTAACTTGGATTCTGGTCGAAAGCGAAATGAAGGTTGCTTAGAAAAATCATTATTTATGGTATAAACAATCCGAATTAGGACCTGACATTTTCAGAGAATGTAGATGAAATATGTAGCTATCAAATCCCGTAAAGTTTAAATTTTCACCCAGAAACAATTTTTTATGATTTTGAGGCTCTATGTACTAAAGATCCTCTGCGACTTTATGACCGAAAGTGTGGTGCCTGGGCTCATTTGTCAATCAGTCAATAAAACACAATACATCTTCCTAACAACATAGAGACACGTAATCGCACCCCTCGAAATCATTCAGACACATTTCATCTTCCAAATAAAATGATATGCACCATTGTCATTTACGCATGACCGACTTCAGAACACGTTATTCTCCTAACAAAAGAGGGATACAATGTTGACAATATCAATGCATTTCGTGACATTTCACCTTTGCGAAATACATTGATTATGCATTATCATGTAATTGGAAGAAAAAGAGATGTGTTTAATGATGTTTAGGCGATAGTGCATGATGTCAATGGCGCATTATCATTTCCCCTGGATGATGGAATGATTTTGAAGTGGTCATGAATACAATTATTATTTTTACTGTTGTTTGGACAACGCAAAAGTGAAATTTGTTCTGTAATTGTAGTGGACAACTGGCACACTTGCGGCAATTATGTGTTCAAGTCAATCATAATGATAATTTCTCAATAACTCAATAAAACACATTACATCTTCCTAACAACATACAAACGTTATTGCCCCATGTCAAATTAATAAAGAAACATTTCATCCCCCATAGAAAATGATCATTCGCCATTGACATTCACGCATGACCGATTTAACATCATTCAGAACACATTATTCTCCCAACAAAAGAAGGGTGCACTGTTTACAATATCAATGCATTCCGTGACATTTCACCTTTGACTTTGCCCCATATTCCAGTGTCATGCATATTCCATGCTGACATATTCATAGCAAATGTCATATCAATAGAAAGGGGAGAATATAAGCTTTCCAATAAAACCACATTCATAAACGGCAATTTAGTAATAAGAGAGATATGAATGCTGAAACTTGGATTGCAGAACTTTTTGTGAGGGGTATAGTAAGGACTTGGTCAGACGGTGCTTGTGATGGGTTCCGATGAGCTGCGATGGGTCGATTGTGCATAGGAAAGGCGGATATTGTCAAACTCTTTAAAGCATAACCCTGTTGTACAATGCAATATTACTGCAGCTCCATGCTGCAGCAATCAAATGTAAACCCTTCACAGCTTGACCGCATATACTACAGATCTAAAATGTAAAAAAAAAATCACGAAATGAAATTCACAAAACCTATTTTTGGACCATGTTTTCAAAATGTACAAATAAGCACTTTGTTATAAAGCATGGAATGCCCGATCAACAATTTTACTTGCGTCGATTGTCCGCTGTATAAATGTATAATACTCCTGCATTTTAATGTCTAATGTCGCGCGCGCAAATGAGAAAGCCCCCCCCCCCCCTCCAATCTCTAATGCAAACGGAAATTCTTTTTGATATTCAAAAGGTGATCAGTTCTTACCATTGCAGCTATTTTCGTCAGTGTAGTCATAACAGTCATTCGAACCATCACATACTCGGCTTTCCGGAATACATTGCCCACTGTTGCACTGGAAAGCCTTACATGTACCTGGTTATAGAAATGTAATGAGTATATTATATTAACGAGTATATCAGCAATCAATCAATACGAACATAAATTAATTATAAATTTGTTTAGCTTCTATACATTATCATAATTAACTGTCATGTATGTTGTAATGCGATGCAGCTGTGATGCAGCTGAATGACATAACTGTGTAATGTATAATCATACTTTTACAGATATATGAATTAAAATTATTTATCATAGGTACGGTGTAATTATGCATTTTATGTTTATTCGTGCGTCTTGTATGGTGGGAAAATTCTCGTTCTATAAATTAAACCTTACTATTAGTCTGTTGTTTCTGACCACTTTTGTTGTACCCGGTCTGAGCCTAAGCCTATTCGGTCAGGAGCACTATCGTGAAAATAACAGTTTCCCACTATTCTATAAGCAATGTCGCTAGATGGCGGATATATCGTGTCGATAGTGCCTTGCGATATTATCGGTGATCGAAACAAAAATATAATTCTGTACAGCCCTTTCACAGATAATCATGCAGCATTGTGTCCTCCATTCTCGCCTTTCTTGAGCTACGCGTATATCGCCGTTCTCTTATCTTGCCGAGCTATACGCCTCTCTGACACGCCTTCTCCTTTTATCCCGACTAGTTCGTACGGCATCCAACAGCTGTTGCGTAAGTCTATGCGCGAATCAACCGTTTATTTGAAAAACGAACCCTCATAATCGATCAAGATTTTCTTAAAATGTTCTGGCCAGATCATTTGAAAAATACTACACACCATTAGTTCAATTATCAAGGATGCTACACATTTACTATTTAGATGATCTGTCCTGATCATTGGGGGAATTATTATTTTTTTTAAATTCAATTGAATGAAGTCGTTGCACAAATATCCCTATTGCCACAACACGTGGAGCCGAACATGACGCAATACTTCATAATCACGTGATAATCACGGAATAGTGCTTTACCGCTATTTTGGCCGATAGCGGTTTTGCGATAGTGGTCCTGACTGTTATTGGTGCACTAAATACATTTTCGTAGCACATTTGCGTTGGTATACCTTTAAACACTTTGAATGCCGTGACTTTTGCAGGACGGGTATAAATATTTGCCGTGTATTGCGTAATTCAAATATACGATCTTTCCAATTACTGATATTACAAGAGGGCATTTTTATCCGTTTATATCCATGGAAATGTAATTTAGTTTACGTTTTCATATTATATCCATTACCGTTGCAATGTAATTCGTCACTTCCATCACAGTTAGACCATCCGTCGCAATCACTGCCTTCTGGAATGCAATGTCCGTTGGCGCAAGAAAACCCATTCTTATTACATGTTCCTAAAAATAGAATATAAAGGACATGTTATGTTTAACCATTGTAATTTTAAATCAGACTATCCAAAAGTAGTATGAATTCTTCAGATGATTACCTTCAAATGGTTAGCCAAATAGGAAGCTATTTTATCGCAAACAGTTACATGACCTAGTCTATGGTGATAAAAACACGGTGCCGTCCACCGGAGTTACTTTACACAGAAATACATACATTAACATAAATTATGAAGAGCTCGTTTCCAAAAGAGGTTAGGTCCATTTTCCTTCAAAATTCATTTGTTTAAAGCTTAATTTATAGATTTTGGGCAGCTATATCCGGTAAAGCTAACAGAAAACTGAAACTCATACTGGAAAGTTGTTGAAATTTACAAAGAAAATTCAGTTTGTCTCCAAAAAAGAAAAAATATTAATAATACAAACAAACAGAAGGTGCTGGGATATTTTTAAGAGTTATTTTACAATCCTGTTATGATGCTCTTTCATGTATATAATTGTATATCCTCTCAACATTGCTAACTATGAGAAATGAAAAAATAAAAACTCCTTTTCTCAGTACAAAAGTGGACCTAACCTTTTTTGGAAACGAACTTTTTATTCTGGAGAGCTCGTTTCCAAAAGAAGTTAGGTCCATTTTCCATCAAATTTCATTCTTTTAGCTTAATCTTTAGATTTTGAACAGCTCTATCCGGTAAAGCTAACAGAAAACTCAAATTCATACTGGAAAGTGGTTAAAATTTACAAAGAACAGTCAGTTTTGTTTCCAAAGAAGTAAGGTCCAACATAGTGTTGTTTCCAAAAAAAGGTTCGGTCCAAACAAACAAAATATTAAAAAATTCATGAAAAAAAAACAGAAGATGCTGGGATTTTTTAAAAGAGTTATTTTACAATCATATTATGATGGTCTTTCATGTAATATAATTGTATATCCTCTCAACATTGATAACTATGATAACAATAACAAACCTTATTTTTCTCAAAACTTACAAAAGTGTACCTAACCTTTTTGGAAACGAAGTCTTCATATGTATATAATTTGATAATTGTTTTAGCATAAATATAATTTGAAAATGATGTTCTATTACTCAAATGCAGATACTATCTGAAGGGTCAGGCTGATACTTGTGAAAACTATAATCTAAAGACACATTTAACTCTCATCAGCTATATATTATACAGTTATCATAGGCGTACCCTGGGAGTGTGGAACCCCCTTCCAATCCCTGTGACCAACAACTTAATGTATTGGGGGGGGGGGGGGGGTGCACCCTCCCACCCCCTTTACCACTTGTAACTGTTAACGGACACCCCCTCCTGCTTACACGATTGTCAACCAATGGTCTCTGTCCCGGCTCGAACATTTTTGACCGATCCTTGTCTCGGTCTAAAAAATTATGACGGTAATTAGTCTCGGCTTCGAAAATTGTGTACGGACACCCCCCCCCCCCCCCCCCCCCCCCCTGCCTTAGACAACTCTTATTAACCAATGGTCTCGGCCTTATGCATTTGGCTGACGAAATATGTGACCCGTCACAATGAGAAGAACCTAAAGTCGGATAAATAATTTTCTGGATTTTTAGCTAGTTCGAATCAGCATTATCTAAGCTTTGATATGATATCAAGTTCGTCTCATAATGATTCTGCAACGCAGAGTTATTGACGTTTTTCTAAGGGTAATTTTTAACTATCTGAAAATAAAATGCCGAGAAAATCGCTCAACAAGTTTTACATCCGTTTCGAAAGTGAAATTTGCTTCCTAAGCAGGCCATACGTGAAAACGGTTGCATGAATAGAATGTCGTAGCAACCTTTATCCAATTTTCTTGAAAACTTGCATATCAGTAAAACAGTATGACTTACACATTTTCCTCCAAAAATTGATGAATATAATACATGCTTTGTAGAGAAAAGTGATTATGGAATGATAAACTCGGCCTCAAGTACACACCGCGCACAGGATACAATAGCGAGCACTTTTATTTAACAAAAGGGGGTCCGCCCCCTGGACATGCACTCGTTATTGTTCGACATATCAATACAGGCAGTGCAGCCATTCCTTTGATGTAACCATACCGCGATATATCGCGCGTGCAGTCCTTTTGAAAAATAAAGCTGCTACGGGGCGCGCCTCACAGAACGCGTACCCCGTCCAGCCACCGATCTCTATAGAAAAAAACATTTCTATAGAGATCGGTGCGTACCGCACAAAGGGGTTGTTAAGAGGCGGAGCTTAATATCGATCGCTTTTAGGAGCAAAGAATTTTAGAAAGCAAACTTTTCAATCCCGCGAAAAACATACTTCAAAACTCTCCTTAATTTTCACCTTTCCACTAAACATTTTAACTGGAAATTTTGCCTACCGGTTGAACAAATACCAGAGAAGGGACTGAGCCAATAATATTTTTGGGGACATTTTAATGGAATTTCAAATCAATCGTGATTTCTGAGGTTCGACCTCGCGCGACTTTAGGCTCCTCTGAAAAAGACGTGGCACATATCTTCCCCCCCCCCCCCCCCTTGAAAAAAAAATCCTGAGTACGCCAGTGCAGTACTTAACCCTTTAAAGGCAAGTAGGGCACAATACGCCCTGAAACCATATTTCCATCACCGCTTCTAAAGTTTTCTTAAAATTTGTACCCTTTGTGCTCGTTGCCTTAAATATTATTGCGAAAATATTGATTTAAACTTTGAATGAATTGACCACTTACCCACCGTAGCAATGGTAACCATAAACTTAAGAACATTTTGTATCTTTGGTTCTTTTAATATAAAGTAAAATTTGTATTTATTTTTTCAACCAAATCATGCAAACCATTAGTAACATGTTGTCATTTAATGAAATTAATTTGCTACATGACTATTTTGTGTTTCTTTGTCTTAAAGACATAATGGCAAAAACAATGCATTACAAAAATACAGTAAATCATGTTTTAATGCATTCGTATGTTTTGGGGTATTATAATAGGTTATTGGGGTGTCTTATGTCTACAAACATACTATTGACAATAAAACATACTTTGATGCAGGTTAACAAGGTAACAAACTGTAAGTAATTACATACACACGTTATCATTACATAAAGGAGATTGGTAACTCATATGAATGTCACCATTACAATGACATTGCAGACATAGGGGACTCATAATATCCATCAAATACCACCACATATCCTGATCTACATTCTAGAATTTCTTGTAATCCAATATAATTATGCTAAACAGTTCAATATACATTTACCTATTTAAATGAGGAAATTGCTAGAGTTGCATGAAAGATTTGAAGATTTGGACAATTGCACTAGATACCTTTAACATGCAATCAAGTTATATCAAAAGACAAATTACGGCGCAATATGCTTAAAGGGTTTAGTATTCCATTCCATCAACAAGTTCATACAAATATGTTTCCAGAAAAATATATATAATTGGAAAACGCATCACCATTCTAAAGCATGCGTTCATGGGTCTGAATGTACGAGAATACTTAGTCCAGAGCGAACGAATCGCCCGGGATTCTATTGTCTCCAAACATACGCGTGAATAACATTGGCGCACTCGCAAATGTTTGGCCTGTACGGAACCAGGAAATAGTAGTGGTTCCGTAAGTGGTGGAAATTAATTGCTCTGTTTATCAATTACACAACCCTTTGGAAAATGTTGGGTATATATTTGATATCACGAAACGGTACCAAAACATACAATTATGTGTTGTTTTTGCCTGGTGGTCCCCTTAATGTAATCTAAAGAGCTTGACAACCATGCTGTTATCATAATACTTAATCTATGCAGCTCATTACCTAACAAATATCAGTAATTAATATTTTCCAAAATTCACGATGTGCTTAAATCCCCGGTTTAGCAAGGGTTGATTTCGGCACGGAAATGGTTGAGAAAAAGAAGAAAATAAACGTTCACCAGGTAGAACGGTTTGTTCTATCAGTGTGCTCTCTCATGCGTGAGTGCCTAGGCTTAAATGGTGTACACTTTGTCGAGTTTTGACATTTTGACCACCATAATTATGAAACATGCACTCTCCCTTCCTAATAAATAAATGCATACAAAGCACATACGGTAATATAATACACAATATTCATAATCAAGATCGTACATTACTCCAAAACATCTGTATAACTATAGAAAATACACCTCACTAGTAATTCGTCGTCCAAAAATCACCCCGGTCGAATTAAGTATAGGCCTACTATTCAAGAGTTCTAATCTTCCCAGCTTCTGTAAAATCATGCTTTCTTCAGAAGAATGCATGGCTACAACCATTACAATTATTCATAAATATCCACAAATTACCATTGCAGTTATCTTCGTCACTGTGGTCATATCTGCAGTCGTGATATCCATCACATCTGCTGTCTAGTGGAAAACATCCTTCAACTTCGCACAGGAATCCATTGCATGTACCTGAAAGAAAATATACAAATAATGCTTAAAGTCTCCACAAATGACAGAGTGAGACTCTCCTCTGATATGGGCAGATAATACCCCCTGAACAAACGTTCAGATCGCGAAACCCCAACGCTTCTACTACGCTCGTTTTGGGTGTGTTCAAAACGAGCGTAGTAGAAGCTTGGAGGTCCCACGACCAGGGGTGGTATTCTGTTAGTTAATCCTAGAGTTGATCTTAGGAGTTGATCTGAAGATCAACTCTACACTGTTAAAACAAGTATTACAAAACTACGGGTTAAAAAATTGTTGATTAAAAAAACGCTTAATTTACTTTTAATCTTGCGTTGGTTAAAAACAGTGTTGATGAAATTTGTTCCTTTTAATCTTTGTTGTTTATGTCCAAGTCGCCGGCAAACGTTGTAACCAAGCATTGATTAAAAACAAAATTCCCACAGAATGATCGCCTCCTCCCGGTTAAAGTTTAATCAATCAAGGGTGTTGCGAAGACACTCAGGAAATTGGGGTTTGGAGCTCTTATCCCCGTGTTTGCAGGTAAAAAAATATTGTAATGTTATGGTCATTAATTCTAGGATTGTAAGGAAGAAGTGAAATAAGGTTCTTGCTCAAATTAAACACGATTTGTGTCCCGTAGGCTGTAGCTCAACAACCAGTAACGGATCGCGGGCGGATCATCTACCCGAATTGCATGCATGTGAATCAACATGCTTTAACATTTAAGGATCTGCTTGAAAAAGCAGAAATCTAGTGCGTAGCCTTGATTGCACGAGGGCCTGCATCTTATAGGCTATATCCACTATTATCGTGAGGCGATTTATGCAGTATTAACACGACAAGACATCAACACATGGTTAACCAACATTGGTTAAAACTGTCATCAACAACCCACGTAAGTGGATTTGTTGGTTACAGTTTTAACCATTGTCGGTTACTTTTGTTTTGATCGACACGATGTTGGTTAAAGTTTACGTGGGTTGATGATTACAGTTTTGACCAAGGTTGGTTAACCACGTTTTGATTCACATGCATGCAATTTTGGTAGGTGATCCGTTCACTTCTTCCTTACAATCTTAGAATTGATGATAATAAAATTAAAATAATTTCTTACCTGCAAACACGGGGATAAGACCTCCTAACCCCCATTACCTCAGCGTCTTCGCGACACCCTCCATTACTGTAACCATTATCGTGTCAATCAAAACATAATTAACAAACATTGGTTAAAACTGTAACCCGCACTCCACGAAAGTTTAACCAACATTGTGCGAATCAAAACAGAATTAACCTACAATGGTTAAAACTATAACCAACGACCAATGTAAGTTTAACCAACAGCATGTGAATCAGCCCTGAACAAAGTATAAATAACCAACACATGGTTAAAGTTTTAATCAACATATTGTTAAAGTTTAATCAACACCACTGTAACCAACATTGAGCAAATAGTTTTAACCAATAAACCATTACAATTTTTAATCAACCACAGTTTAAATTTTAATCAACATGCTGTTGATTAAAGTTTAACCCACAATTGAGCGATTCATATAGTAATCTGTGGTTGATTAAAATTTTAACCAACATGATTACAAATTGTAATACTTGTTCTAACAGTGTAAGTCCTCCCTATGATGTGAAAAATTGGTATTCTGTAAGTTGATCTTAGGACGATCTTAGCATGAATAATGAATAATTAATCAGCGCCATGAAGATGTTATCTAACCAATCAGAGACTGCCTCTTATATTAATTTAACCCTGGGGGCGTGGCCCCTGAACCAGAGGTCAGATCGCGAAACCCCTACGATGGCATTGGGTGTGCTCAAAACAAGCGCAGATGTCCTACGATCTGAACTTTTGTTCAGAGAGCTGGTGTCTGTTCGTGCATGGGAGGTTATCTTTTCACGCATGTGAGTTAATCTTCCCATTCATTCCCCAACTGACTTGCCAACTCGTTCTCGGAGACCGAACTACTTTCATGCCCTGCGCTTCGGTCGCAGTGGGAGCGCCGCGTGATCAGCGAAAACAGTGTAGTACAATAGAGAACAATGAATGCCACTCTAGCCACTCTAAGTTTTGTAATGGGGATTGTGGGCGCAGTAGGAGCGTAGTATATGTGACGGGGTTATGAGAGTCATACCTTCTTGTGGCCGTGCATAGAAAAGGGAATCCTTGTATTCAACTTCAGACTATAATTCCACAGTCTGCCATTGTCATGATTGTGTTAGTGCACATAATGTACAGCTATATATGGCATGTAAAGAGCTTCAATGTGTAGAATAACAGCTGAAGTCATTCTTTGATTACGAAATTTTTGTTTTATATCGGCTGAGCCACATAAATGAATTTCTAAATTATGTTCAATTTTGTCACTTACGGGGGTATATTTTTGTAATTGCAAGCCTCCATAGGTAGGTTTTACAATTTGCTAACTGCCACGTTCAACATGTGCAATTCGTGTATAGTATACACGTACATCACTGAGAGGTCCGTATATAAAATATTACAAGTTTAGAGTTAATATTCTGTAGTTCAAATATGAAAAGTAAACACAATCAACAATCAAAAAGAGTTCGATGAAGCTTCGCTTACATGGATGTCTTTAATTTGTAATTCTTCTTGATAACGTATCATGCCATACCATTACAGTTGATTTCGTCACTTTGATCCCCGCAGTCGTACCAACCACCATCGCACCGCAAGCGTTGTGGAATACACTGATGGCTGTCACACTCGAAGCCGTTGCATATTCCTGAAAGGAAAAACCCAAGCAAGCAACATTACCATGTAGGGATGATAATAACGATTAGCTTGATTATTAAATTAGTACAAATTATTTGTCAAAACACGGGCACAACTTAAAGCCGAAATCAATTGTTGGAATTTTTGATCAACATGGTAAACATTATTTAAATTACACACATTAATGAGGGTTTGTTAGGTAAAATCTGAATCATCATATCGTTAAATGCTGAAAACATTAATGAAGCTGGCTTGAGTAACCGTACGTAGCTATCCACGCGAATACACAACAATGGGCAGGGTCAATTACTATATATTACCATTGTGCGCATGCACAGCATTGGCAGCTAATCAGTAACTTTAGGAGGGACACTAAACACCTTACCTCAAGCTTGAATGCAAGCACTTGGCACGTTAGGTGTTATGGATAAGGTAACATCTCTTCCACTTTGTCTTTGTTCCCCGTTTATCTTTATTCATCAGATTTAGTATCTTGAGGCTAGCATAGATATCGTGTACAGTTTTTTGTTTATGAACCATTGTCAACAAGCGAAGAGTGATGCCCGTAATCGTACATTTTATAAATATTAAATATATATTAGAACAAACAAAGTTCAGCAGAGACAACGTTATAATTTATATACACACTTCATTTATAACAAAATATACAACTCTAAGGGATGTTTCTGCATTCCAGTTTTTGTTTTCTTGAATAGTTCAGTATTTGAATATCTGTAATGCGATTCATTACCAGAATGTCCCTATGACAAACAAATATATCCAACGACCATGCGGCAAAATTGAACATTTGATATCAGTAGCGTAAATTTCATAATGATGTTCACTTTTCTTCCGAAAATACCATGAGTTTTTCATTTGCCACTTTCATTGTATGCATACTGAGAATGATATGTGAAATTTCCATAGCAAAGGAAACATTTTAACCAAGTAAAAAGAAAGCTAATCAATATCTGATTTTATTCCGATCGCTCGCGTGAAGTATCCACATTCAGAACATAAAATGGACGATTGCGTAACTGAATTCGGATACTCTTGACTACTGTCAAAAGCGTCCACAGACGTTTATAAAATTCACTCTTAAATATATCCATAATTTAGGGAGATATTTGATAAATCCCAAACCATTTCCTTCTTATTTTACCATTATCCAAACAACAGAAGAGTAAAAGCTCCAAGTGATGTTGGTTAGATTCACAAAGTTGAAGAATTGTTTAAAATGATAATGATAATTTATGAACTTAAACCATACTAACAATACATCAATAACCAGCGACTAGTAAACCGTTTCATACATGTTAACGTTATGCTAATACCCACAACCGCTCAAAGGCTTTTTGCTTGCGCTATACAAATGTATATTATTATTATTATTATTATTATTATTATTATTATTATTGTTATTATGGTTGCCATGCACCATCCGGGAAGCGAAATTTTGTTTCCTACGAACTTCATGTCCTAATTTATTATTCATGAGCAGCGATGTGGGGTACTCATGAATATTAATAACTATGATTAAGGGTTGAGTGAGTTTGAGGGTTATAATTACAATAAGACCATAATGACGATCGTCGGTTTAGGGATCTTGGCGATGAAAAACGCCGCGGCTTTCCCTGGTTTTCCTGAAATAAAGGCTTTCTGGTAAAAGCACGAATTATTACGGGGGCCAGAAAACTGAAGGCATGAACGGTGCGTTTTTTCTGAAAAGGGCACGAAATCCGTGTTATTGTTATCACTCTGTAACATCGGCCCTTTTCAGAAAAAAACGCACCATTCATGCCTTCAGTTTTCTGGCCCCCTTAGTTCGTGCTTTTACCAGGAAGCCTTTATTTCAGGAAAACCAGGAAAAAAACAGTTTTTGATCGACAAGATCCCTTATGTGGCCTATTGGTCACTCTGTGAATTTCGGCACTTGGTATTATGGGTTCAAATTCTCTCTCATTACTTTTCTTTTGCCATAATACGTAATGAGTCGCGGTTCTTTTAGTAAATGTATCATGCAGAGTTTTCACTAAAGTCTTACAAAAACTGACATAAAGTTCGTAGGAACAAAATATCGCATCCGGGATATGCTAATTGTTTCTCTTCATTATTATGCAACTCAACTGCCTAGGTTATTCAAAAGGTCGCTTAACAATACAATGAAAGCATAACCAGCACTATCAATATCCTTATGATCCGAGGTTTAAAGGTATAGTAGTACTGGTCAATTTGTATTATATTAACCAAAACCTGCACCATATCATAAAAAAGGTAATATTCAGAGCTCAACCATGCCCTAAAGGTATACACACTAACAAACGTGAGAAGGATGTTATCATTAAAGAAACATCCGTCAAAACACAAGAGGGCACTCTTAAACAACTTATCATTGGCCTCTACCATTTCTTATCAAAACCTGTGAATGTGATCTTTGTTAAAAGTTATGTTTCAATAGAGATATCATCAACAACTATTTACGAACCTGTTTGATATATTTTCGAAAAGTACAAGCTTTTTGTACATATATATTTCTTAAATTATCGAAAGAATATCGGACTCACATGCATTCCAATCGGATATATTTTATTGATATGTCTGCGGTTGTGAATCGATTCTGATCAAATACAGTTTTTAGTTGAGTTTAGGTATAGAGGGCGCTTCAAGAACACATTTCCTTTGTGAGCTAATGAAAAACTTAGTGTTAAATTAAACAAAATAAAAATAAATTGGTTGAAACCAATGCCTTTTTTAAGACCACCCTTTTGTGTTTTAACACCCCTTTTTTGTTTGTAAGATAACAGGCTTTGTACTTTAGTCGTTTGTAATTTTGTTTATACATTTCGAGCATGGTACAGTTAGAAATACTAGTTTGTATTATGATGGTGCAGGCTTTGGTAACAATTATTCAGTTCTACCAAAAATGTACTATCCGTTTAAATTACGTGCACTTCCAAAACTACACTTTATCACCTCGCAAACTAAGTTTTCCTTGATGTACCCTCTAAA
Organism: Echinarachnius parma; assembly: GCA_037951105.1. NCBI lineage: Eukaryota > Metazoa > Echinodermata > Echinoidea > Clypeasteroida > Echinarachniidae > Echinarachnius > Echinarachnius parma. The sequence continues at coordinate 22,424 of JBAMJV010001456.1, forward strand.
CAAAACCTATTATATATATTTAAAGGGACATATTATTACTGGTGAATTGTAAACCTTATCAGTGAATGTCAAGCGACACTTCGCTGGAATGCATAATAAGGGAGAAACAATCATTATATATTATGGTGACGCATGGCAACCATCAATGGGTTAGGTATATTTCACATGTGTGACAAGGTTCAAACTTGCTACGGTTAATATTTGCATTTTTAGATTAGATAAGGTTGATCAATTTAGTTTATTATCGGCCATTGCGTATACGTTAATTTCCATGTAGGTTATCAAGATAGAATAGCACGGCTATATGTATATATACATTACCGTTACAGTTATTCTCGTCACTGCTGTCATCGCAGTCATCCCATCCATCGCACCACCTGTCTTGTGGAACGCATTGGCCATTGTCACATGTGAAATATGAAGACGTGCATGTTCCTGGATGAGACGTTGTTTCTTTAAGAGAAGTGAATAACCAAAGCATAATGATTTGACATTTAGCCTACAGTTTATCGTGAATTACTTCATCTCGAAACGTGTGTTTCAAACATAATTATTCAAACATAATTATTTGGGATTATGCGCATCAATTAAAAAAATAAAAAATAAATAGGGGGGTGTTCCACAAAGATCCTAAGTTGAACGTTACTCTAAGTCGGACTTTAAGGGGACCACCAGGCTAAGAACAAGACATTATTATATGTTTTGGTACCGTTTTGTGATATAAAATAGATACCCAACATTTTGCAAAGGGTTGTGTAATTCATAAACAAAGCAATTAATTTCCACCACTTACGGAACCACTACTATTTCTTGGTTCCATACGGGCCAACCATTTGCGAGTGCGTCAATGCTATTCACGCGTACGTTTGTAGACAATAGATTCCCGGGCGTTTCGTTCGCTCTGCACACATTAGTCTTCGCAAGTCAGACCGCATACACGCATGCTTTAGAATGGTGATGCGTTTTCCAATTATATATTTTTTTCTGGAAACATATTTTTCGTGAACTTGTTGATGGAATGGAATACTAAAGATGTTACCTTTCTTTAATGAGAATATTATGTTTGGGTGGTGGTACCCTTTAAAATTATGGTAAGCCATTTGTAGCCTTGCAATAAAATATATTCAAAAGCAAACATGTAAGTATTTAAGACTTTACATACATGTTACATAACGAACATGAAATCTCCTTGATATTAGAAAATATTAAAGATTTTAATCAACATGTTATGCCTTTTAAAATAACTTTTATACCCCCCCAAAAAAAAAAATATATAAATAAATAAATAAATAAAATAATAATAATAAAATAAACCAAGAGATTTCCATAAATGTTAAGTCCAATTTAGAGTTAATTTCAACTTAGGATCTTTGTGAACTCCCCCTAGGTATCATCATGACGGGGAAAATAACACGTTTTCACCAGTCCTGTTAGAATGCTAGAGCAAAAGAAGGGGCTGTCAATCAATTCTGATTGTAATGGCCACGTCTATACATTTGATATAATCTGTGTAAATGACACAAATTGGTCTTTACCTGTAGGTTGGCGAGTGGTTACATCTGCCTCATTAGTGGTTGTGAGATAAGTATCCAATGATGTGGTCAAAGGATAATCAGTTGATGTTTCGGGACCGGTGGGTAGTGATGTGGTAGATCCTGATGTGGAATAATTTGACGGAGTCGAAGTATTTTCTATCATGTTAAATCAGTAACTTAAATAACATAAAAACAACACAACAAGAACATGCATCAAATGTTGATATATTCGAACGAATAGTTTATTTTATGTGAGCCAAACAAATTTTGAGCTACATCAGGTTTGTCGTGAATAAACACATAAATACATTTTGTATAATTATTTGAAAGCATTGGTATTTATAACAAGCACATCTCTGTCTAGAAGTTGAATTACACAGGTAGTTAAATGAGACATTTCTAAAAATGTGTTAAAGTGACATATTTCCTTGGGCAAGCATTCATTATTTTTGTGGTTGCTTCATCTTCGACTCACCATTACTTTCTTTGAAGGAATACGTCGCATGGAATCCGCCCTTAGTGACTGAATTGTCCGTCTGAAAGAGGAGGAAAAGGCTCGGGCCTGTAGACCGCATTGTACCCGGGCTAGTCGTGCCACAGTATATCCCGATCAGAGGAGCAGAGGCATTGGGTCCGTTATAAATCTAAGGACAACATTTAGAAGAACACACTATAGAATACCAGAAATCCATGCTTGTGAAGATGTTTAATTGAAGGTCTACATATATGACCAAAGAACATGCAAACGTTCACACACGTTTACGTAGTAATTTATTGGACATCGAAGCCAAACTGCATGCCTACTAAAATAATTTACCGACGTTCATGTTATATCGACAGTTCCACATGCCCATATAATATAGCTAGTAGCACAATTCCACTTATTAAAGGACCAAGTAACTTTGTCCAAATCGTCCAAATCTAATTTGAATTATAGCGGTTTCCTCATACATTGTTTTATTTGTATAAACAATAACAGCATATGACAGTTTTCGTTCATGTAAATGTCCATTCCGTTCTAAAGATATTTACGACTGAAGTATTTAGATATGAAAATATCAACGGGACCTTTTCGGCCGTGTACAAAGTAAGTGCAATAGTAAGTGAATATCACTTTGCATTTTCACTAATTTCTCGGCCAGATAACATCCAATTAACTTGAAATGGTCACACATTTCCCCACAAAACATTGTGCAAGTGATGTTTTGTTAAAATTATGATTAGATACAGAGATAATCCAAAACTATCTCAAAATATCTTGTGTACAAGTGTAAGCTTTATTTTCTTTCAAAATATCTTGTGTACAAGTGTAAGCTTTATTTTCCTTAAAAATATCTTGTGTAAAAGTGTGTTTTTTTTCGTCAATGGCTGGTTCAAAATTATTTAATTTGTGAGGGGCCCCACAATAATTACAGATGTTTATATCTGTGGCTATCTCGGCCGTCTCTGACCCGATTGAACTCGAATGAAATAACTCCTGAAGCGGTGCGGCGGTACGCTGCTACCATGCAACGGTGCGGCGGTGCGCTGCTACCATGCTACCCTAACCCTAGGTAGATTCTGCCACCGGCCCTTTTAGGGTTACAGGTCAATGAAACCGTGGCAAGTCGCTGTATGCACTATAATACACTAGATGGATGGAAAGTCTCTTACAGTTTGAGCAGGATCGGTCAAGAAAGAAACAGGCAATTATTTTTAAGAATGATTGAAATGGTCAACGCATTCTGCCAAAGCTGTGGACAACTCCCAACATTTTACATTTGGTTAAATTTTCTCAAAATATATGTAGTATATTTACCCTGCGTTTGGATTCAACATATGTTTTTTAGGATACATTTATACACAATACATCATGAGTTTGGGTAATGGAATAGTGCGACTATGAAGACAAATGACAAGACTTGAAAATTCGTGTACAAAACATATGTCCCCAAACTTATCCGATGTTCCTTGCCATGTTGAGTCCCCCATATATATTAATAGACATGTTCAAAGAGCATTAGTTTTTTAGATCCTCTCCCAATTATGCCCTAACTTTCAGGGATTATTTCTTCCAATCTCTTAGACCCCGTTTACAGTGAAAAAAAGGCCGGGCCGAGACGCGTCTCGGCCCGGCCTTTTTTTCACTGTAAACGCTCAAAAGGCCAAATACGGGGCCAAAAGTGGCCGCGCATTTGGCCCCGCTCTGGAGGTAGTCTCGGCCCCGCATTTTCTCACTGTAAACGCACGCAGGGCCAAATGCGGTACCAAATTGGGAAAACAATTCATTGCAAATAACGCGCCTTTGTTCTGTGACCCCGGCGTGCCTCCAAAATAATGGTTTGTTTACATGCAGAGCGCCACTACGACAAGATATTGAAAGGGCGGCCGGGCCGCGAGGGCCGAGACCGCCACTGTAAACGCACCAAAATTGGGGGGCCGAGTACCGCAATTTAAGCAGGGCCGAGACGCGTCTCGGCCCGGCCCTGCACTGTAAACGGGGTCTTAGAGTCTATGAAAACAACATTTTGCTTTGGTTTCATTGTCCTTTAATTTTGGCCCATTAGGTAGACTCTTTAAGGGAACCTAATGAGAGATGACGGTAGATCAGCTTTGAAACTTCAAGTATTATCCATTTATTCGGTACTAAGGGCCACAAATATTATGTTTAAGCAAATACAATACCCGTCTCTGAACACGCCTCACGGGAACCGAGGAAACTCGGAACCCTTAGTCATGGGCTTAAAAAGAGAAGAAGTTATTGGGAGATCTAATACAACATATAAATGTGTATTTCGCTGATGGGTTCATAATACTCACAGAGAGTGAATCGTACACACAACTGGGATGGCTTTCGATATCAAATACGTTGAATTCAAGTTTGATGGATTTAGCATCGCCAGAGCGGGTGATGAGGTAATCGCAAAGAGCGTAGTCGTTGTAATCGGCTGGATACCTAGGGCTGGTAAAGTTCCCCGATGTATCGTTGAAGAGTCCACCACATGCTGTATAACATATTTAAATAAATAATACACGACGTCATTGGGTACGTACAATGTCGTTATTTATGTTGTAATTCGTTTTAAATGTAAATATTTAACGTATTAAATGCGTCGAGATATGAAGAGCTTAATTACTTTTCGAGTAAATTGAGTTGTTTTTTAATTATTTGACCACTTTCGCTTCTTCGAATCATGGAGAATTTCACACATAATGAATACCTATCACAGTACTTAAAGAATACTCATAAAATAATTCCTGACGTAGTAGTTATTTTTTAGTATTTTTCAAAATAATTTTTTCAATATATTTAGCGCCGATTAGAATTATACATTTCAAACTAATGTTATTCCATGATAATTATAATGATTTTTTAATATCAATCAAGGTTTGAAAGACATGCTACATACATATATGCCCTGACACAGGCTTATGTGGAATTATCTTGTACCACTGTCATTCTGCACATTTCACTCATATCCGAACAATTAATGCACAATTTCAGTCCGTATCATTTTCTCACTTGTTATCCCAATTCAACACATTTTTGGCAATCACTTATAATATTTTCCAGGTCAAAATAAACAAGCATTAATGGGGAATTCCACCCCAGAAATGTGATGTTTGCTATAAAATGAAGTGAATTTGAAGAATCATGATCGAAAATTGTCTTAATAACAAAGCAAATTTATGAGCTTACAAATTCCAAAGAGGTTGGTCCATCGATATTCTTCTATGAATTCGTGAAAACAAGCAGAGAAAAATTAATTTTTAGCAGCGAAAATGAGAAATAAGACATTTTCATGTACTAAAGCCATGGCGAGTTGCTCGTCAATGATGTTGCATATGGCGGCAATTTTGAAACGATCGCTCATTACTACATGATGTTCAAATAGGTATAACTCCCGTGTTTCTTGTCTGATTTTGATCAAATTTTCACCAATTATGCCTATTATTCTGCTTATGCAAATAACGAATGGTTTTATCAGGCCCGGAATACCCCTTTAAAAGGCATAATGAATTATGATTATGATGCAAAATTGCTTTACTCATACTGAAACAGCCCTTTGATGAAATGACACAAAATATTTGAGCTAAAGCTAATTAAATTTGAAAAAATGACCATCTGGCGGCATGTGCATTAAAATATAGAAAGTGCAGATCTGGAAACAAAAACGCCACAGTCCATTTAGAAATTCTCTCACATTCTTATTTAATCAAAATTAAAATCAAATTAATATAATTAATACAAAACATATAGGCAAAAGCAGATTAAATGCAAACAAACATAACATGCACAATGTGATGACATTTTGAAAAGTGTAAGCATGTTTTTTTTCAAAGACTGTTTCAAAATGATTGAATTATTGTGGGACGCCACAATAATTACAAATGGTTATATTAATGGACATTTTAGCAATCTCTAAACCTACTTTGATAAAATAAAGTTCATTATTTTATTAAAATTGTATGCTCTTTCAAATTTGACAGCCAGTTTTATTACCTCACAAAATAAAAAAATATATATTTCGTACAGCGCCTGTTATACCAAAACACAACTATCCCTTACCATCACAGTTGTATTCGTCACTTCCGTCATCACAGTCATTCCAGGTATCACACACCCGATGAGTTGAAATACACAATCCATCGTCGCACTCAAAAGCACATTCTGTATATAATTATGATGTTATAATAATACCCATGAATAATGATACAATTGCACTTAGGATTATACATGTTAAGTAAGCTAAAGATTTCGAGGACTAACAATGCAGCTACGTTAACGACTTTATTGTTACAGAAGCATGTACACATAATATGTGTTGACGTCCTTTTGAACTCTCAAACGCTTGTTTAGACCTTCATAATAACACGGGTTTACTTAGGTATTTCCATTTTACAAACAAGTACAGCATGTATAAATAATACCACAGCTGAATTAATGGGCAATATAACGAAGAGTTGTCGATTTGTACAAATCGACAATGCTATATACCAGTTTAACATTATCGCAGTCAACTAGCAAATTATAAAGTGGCTAGATACTGGCTAAGCTTGTCTGATGGCGCAAATTTCGAATATCATCCTCCAAAATATTATGAGGACATGCACATGCATCTATTTTGTTTAAATGCGATTTGGCAAACTCATATAAGTATATCCCATACCAGTACAGTTGGTTTCGTCGTAATCGTCAACGCAGTCACTGTTCCCATTGCACCACGAATATGAAGGAATGCAATTTCGATCGTAGTTGCTGCTGGTGTTGCACACAAATCCATTACAGGTTCCTGGAAATATGGATGAACAGAAACAGTGGCGTAATGAGCAAAAACTTTTTTTGGGGCCATTAGGTTACACAGTAGTTAGGGGACTACCTCTCCTCAGCGCTGGCGAGCGGTCTGGGTTTTCCACTGTCAAGCTAGTTCAGATTGGACCTTGGGGAATTTATTTGATCCCTGTTCGCTCTTATCACTAGCCTCTAGGCGCTGATGTGTCAATTTACTGGCAGCAAGAGGAGGAAGTGAGGAGAAAGAGAGGAGGTATGTCAAGGTCGTTGGCCAGTGGACCCGAGCTAGACCAGAAGTGTTATAGTGTTAGTCTTAGTAATTAAACTCAGTAAAAGTATACTGTAGGTTATAACATTGGTTGTGTGAGTATTATATAAAGTTTGCGAGATGTGTGTATAAAAGAGACTGGGAGAGAGAATTCTCATTCTGGGGAAAACATTGCTAAAATCTTTCACTGCACATTTACCAGAATGATTGTTTAATAAATGCTACTCCCTTGGTTAAGTTTTTGGCCTCAAAAGAGACTGGTGTTTTACTTTTAGAATTAATATAGTTTAGTGTCCACTACAGTCTACAGGCAGGATAACTGCTACAGACAACTTAAATGGACATGCTGTCTGAATGTTTATAGGTCATAATAAGAATGAAAAGGTCTGCAAACATAGACTAGTGGTCATACAGTGAACTGCAGCCCAGAGAAGATTATCTCTATGATAGCACTAGGCCTGGGGGGAGGAGGCAGTTAAAACAGCATGGGATTGTTGCCTGAAGAGATAAAAGTGTCAACATCAGAAAAATATGTGACCAGTTGATTTCCACCGAGGTGGAACTCACGCTAACAGGGCAAACACGTCATGCTAAACCAAATCCGCATCACCACCGAATATTTCGAGGGAGCAAAGCGACCAAGCCCGGAGGAGCGAAGCGACTGGGCGGGGTGAGGGTGTGGGAGGGGGGGGGGGGGGGGGGGGTGTCCCCCCTCCCACGGTAGGAAGCTTTTGCATTTTTGGACTTGAAACTGTGCAATTTGGTGCATACCTAGAAAGGAAATACTGACTTGACGACATGTACAATAATGTGCGTTAGTGTGTCATCATCGTCATGATTCTACCAACCAGAAGAGGTTATGATTGATTCATGAAGAAAAAACGAAAATGCACCCCCAAAATAATATTCGCAAAGTGACATATTCAGTTCAAACAGTGCATCAAAAGCATTATTTTATGACAAAACAACATAAACATTGTATTCCAGACGTATACAAGACCGATTCCCGAGGGAGCGAAACAATAACCGAGAGGGGGAAGGTGTGATGGTAGGTGGGTGCACGGTAAAGTTGCTTTTGCAATTTTTTACTTGAAATTATGCAATCTGTTGAATACTTGGGAAGGAAATTTGACTTGACATGAAGTAAAATCTGAGTTTTCTTGTCTAAAGAAATACTATTTTTGTATCGAATTAGATAAAAGCCATGATTGAATTTTTTTTTTTTTTTTTTTTTTGGGGGGGGGGGGCAAGTGCCCCCCACGCCCCCCCCCCCCCCCCCCCCCACCCACCAGTACGCCAGTGAACAGAAACATTTTCAAGAGGTGATATGTTATGTTAAGTACGTATCCTGACAGCGCTTGTGTTATATTTACCATGTCCAACATTTTTTAACTGACCTATCAATTTTCAATGATAAAAACGAAACCCAATTACAGTTGATTACACGATCCTAACAACCTGTATTATGATAAAGTATAGAAAAGTAAATAATTTGTATTGTCTGTGTGAGTAGTTAAAAACATATGAGTAAAGTATTCTTCTACCACATCGCAGTGAAAATTTGGTCCATCTTCCTAATACTTCATCATTGTTTTCATATCGGTGGTGTGAACGTTTTTTTTTGTTCTGTGTCTAGTACAAAGGGTGATTGTTTCTTACCATTGCAGTTATGTTCGTCAGTAGAGTCATAACAGTCATTAAAACCATCGCATACACTGCTCTCATAGACACATTGCCCACTGTTGCACTGGAAAGCCTTACATGTACCTGGAAAATACATTTCATGCGTAAAGGATGTTTTTATTAATAAAGAAAGAATAAGTAAGAAAATAAAGTAAGTATAACCAATATTCATCTGCTGTGTTCCATTTGTATTTACATTCACATCTTTAACGTATATTGTAATGGGGTGCAGAAGTTGGAACAATCAGTGTCTGTGACACTCCCATGATTGCTTTTTTAAATATAATAATGCGGAATATATTACAGTATACCAATTGAGCGAGCATGTCGCAAACTAAACATCGTTATTTTTTAATTTCTCGAGTGAATTTTTTTTTAGGCCGAAATTAGAGATGTGTACTGTGGAATTATCAACAACAAAAAGCATATACTTTTTTTCTACAAGTTGATGATTTTTAATAGCTGATTTTGCTTTCATATTGATGACCCAAATCTCGCTTTTAAAATTTGCGAAAATTCCCTCCGTCCATTTTCGGCCATGCGTATTTTGGGCTAGCGCCAGCGCGCGGTGTTCGGGCAATTTCGTGAAGGTTAAAGGGGTAGTAGAGTCCTGGTAAGAGGGAGCTTTAGTTAGCAAAACCTGCCCAATAACATTATAAACTAATAGTTATAACTCCAGCATGCTCGAAAGGTATATACAATTACTAAAGACTAAGCAAAAAGCCTGTTATCATTCAAAGAGAGCCAATAAAAACACAAAAGGGCGCTCTCTATAAAAGCATTGGTTTCAACCATTTTTCATAAACAATTATGCATGTAATGTGTTGTTGAAATAATGATTGAATAGAGAGATCATCAACATCTATTTAAAAACCTTTTTTTAATTGTTTTGAAAAAGTGTAAACATATTTAAATTAAACAAACAATTATGGAATAAATCTGGGCCCCACATCTTCGCCAGGGTCCCTTCCGCTTATGTTGTTATTTACCCATCATAGGTCACGAACCCTAGAATGAAAACCTTGCATGCCCACGGTCACGGATTTTGCCCGAAATTACTTCCAATTCCAGAATAAGCGCATTACAGTAATTGACGCACTCACAGACCACCCTGTGCACGGCTTGTTTGGCTCTCTATATATATTGTGTACACCCTTATCATTCAATATAACGTTTCTATAAAGTACGTGGCCTGTAGCAACGTTCAATAATTATAATGAATAGGCAATGTCGATCAACCAATAGGAATGCTAGGTTTAACTATAATGACATCATCATCTTATATAATGCAGTGTTTGATATGCTTACTAAGTTCGCCTGTGTGTCTTGTTCCGCTGATCGATGTGAGAATCTTACCTGTACGAATTAAACCCCAAAGGGTTATTTCTATATATTGTGTGACAAAGCCAATCTAAGCCTGTATTTAGGTGGATTAGGTGAGTCGTCTTACACAGTTAAATTTGCATTCCCTTAAAAAAGGGAGCATAATGTTTATCAGTATATTTCCATAGAAATGGAAATATATATTAGTTTTTAATAATTATTATATCCATTACCGTTGCAGTATAATTCGTCACTTCTATCATAGCAGTTATAGCTGCCGTCGCAATCACTGCCTTCTCGAATACATTGTCCGCTGGCGCAGGCAAAACCATTCTTATTACATGTTCCTGAAAATATAAACAAAAAGGACGTCCGATTATGAGCATTTATAAATATTTTGTATCAGATTCTACAAAAGTCGGAATAATGGTTTTGTTATAATGATCACATGAAAATGATCAGCCCCCACCAACCACAACAAGAAAACTTAATCGCAAACTGTTAACATGGTAAAACGATCAAGTCAAGGTAAACAAAAATACTACTTTTTTACCGGGAACAAGACCAAGCATAGTGGCTTAGCGGTTTGAGTGTCCGCTTCATGAACGGGAAGTCCCGGCTTCGAGCCCTGACCGGATCATACCGAAGGCTTACAAAAAAGAGTACCTTCTGCCTTCTAGCCAGGCATTATACATAATGGAGAAGAGAAAATTAAACACACGGAATTACCAAAGGACTAGCCCCCTTCTATAACGTGTTCTACGTATAGCATACGTGTTGCATATGACTAATGCAACAGAGATTGACACGGAAATGACTTTCACTAAAACTTCACCTATAACTGGGTTTCATTTAGACAAAATTCAATATTTAATTGTTTTTTTGTAATATCGAATTGTTTAATATCATTCTTCTCTTATAACGATGTACTTGTACAAGTCTTTCCACTGTAGATACTAGACGATTTGTCAATCTTTCCTTGTAACCAGCATTTTTTAATAAGCTGTGATCATGTTCATAATGGCTGCAAGGGTACCGCCACCCAACTATAGTATTCTTATGAATGAAAGGTTAATCTTTAGTAGTCCATTCCATCAACAAGTTCACAAAAATATGTTTCCAGAAAAAAAAATATATAATTGGTAAACGCATCACCATTCTAAAGCATGCGTTCATGGGTCTGCATGTACGAAGACTACTATGTCCAGAGCTAACGAATCGTCTGGGATTCTATTATGTATGTGTGAATAGCATTGATGCATTCGCAAATGTTTGGCCCGTACGGAACCAGGAAATATTAGTGGTTCCGTAAGTGGTGGTAATTAATTGCGTTTTTATGAATTACACAACCCTTTGCAAAACGTTGGGTATCAATTTCATATCACAAATCGGTACCAAAACATTTGAGTATGTGTTGTTATGTGCATGGTGGTCCCCTTTAAAGGGCTAGTTGAGTTTTGGTATAGAGGGCGCTACACCAAATAATTTATTGTGAGATAATGAAAAACTGAGTGTCAAATTCGAAAGAGCATACACTTATAATAACAGAACAAACTTTTTTGATCGAAATCGGTTTAGAAATGGCTGAAATATCCATTAACATGGGCGTAGACAACGGTGGGATGATGGGTATGCATCCCCCACCTCACAAGGTGGGGAGATGACATTTACAATCATCCCCCCAGGTTTTAGGGAAGGATATATATATTTTGTTGTGTATCTGTATACGAGTGGGAAAGAAAACATTAGTTGTATGAGCTAAGACTTGTTAATTCTAACGTTCAAAAAGTAATTTATACATTCCCTTTGAATTTTCGCTGCGCGCTTCGCGCGCGAACAGATTATCCCAGTTTGTTGTGTAACTTGCGTATGGTCTTGGGCGAGTATTTTTTGTCTGTATACCGGGCCACGTACTTCCAGTGTAGGCTGGCATTGCTCAGGCTGCTTGTGCGATGTGCAACAAATTGCACCATTTCAAGTATATATATATGCAAAATCTTCTCCGTGGGAAGGGATACCCCCTCCAAACCCTCCCTATTTTGTTCTGCCCCAGCCCTCGGTAGCTTCGCCCCCGGGACTCATTCTTGGCAATAGGCTATGTTGTTGGATCATACATAATGTGGCTTATGGTGATGTTGGAACTGTGTATGTGGCTTAATATAAATACAATATTTGTGTTTGTGTTTGGGTGCATATTTATTAGTGTGTCAATTATTTGTTTTCTTCGTAAAAATATATCTAAAATTTCTGGTCGATCAAATCATAACACGCTTTCCCAGATACAGTCAATGTTAAAGGGGACCACCAGGCAAATAACAACACATTATTACATGTTTTGGTACCGTTTTGTGATATCAAATAGATACCCAATATTTTGCAAAGAGTTGTGTAATTCATAAACAAATCAATTAATTTCCACCACTTACGGAACCACTACTATTTCCTGGTTCCATACGGGCCAACCATTTGCGAGTGCGCCAATGCTAGTCACATGTACGTTTGTAGACAATATATTCCCGGGCGATTCGTTCGCTCTGCAAACATAAGTCTTCGCAATTCAGACCGCATGAACGCATGCTTTAGAATGGTGATGCGTTTTCCAATTTTGTTTTCTTTTCTGGAAACTTATTTTTGTGAACTTGTTGATGGAATGGAATACTAAAAATTATACCTTTTTTAATAAGAATATTATTTTTGGGTGGTGGTACCCTTTAAGCCCGAATTTCCTATCTAGGTAAGCACCAGATTGCACAATTTCAAGTCCAAAAATGCAAAATCTCCCTACCGTGAAAGGGGTGATACCCCCTCCCACACCATCCCCCCGCTCAGTCAATTCGCTCCCTGTGTTGGGCTGCATATGCATAATAGTGTGTTAATTGTTGGTTTTCCTCGTGAAAATATATTAAACATTTCCTGTCGATCAAATCATAACACGCTTTTCCAGATACAGTCAATCAGTTAAGCCCGAATTTCCTAGGTAAACACCAGATTGCACAATTTCAAGTAGAAAAATGCAAAAGCTCCCTCCCCCCGCTTAATCACTTCGCTCCCTCGAGCTTGGTCGCTTCGCTCCTTGCAATGTCTCACGCTCACATCTGGCTTTAAGTTGGCAGCACTGTGAGTAAGGTTGGGCATGAGCCCCTACACACACAAATCGTGAGCCCCCATAGGTTCCCCCCCAAAAAATCCAAAACTGCTTCCGGCCCGCCTGGTCACGACCATCTTAACATCTAAATATAACCCCCCCCCCCCCCCCCCCCCCCCCCCCACTGAGAGGACTTTCAAGCAATTGACTTGGTCTCGAAATATTTCGACAGGTGGTCTCGGCCGCGAACAAATTGGTCTTGGTCGGTGTACGGCAAATCACCCCCCCCCCCCCCCCCAGGTGTAAGAACCTGTCTACGCCACTGTCCATAAACATAACCATTTGTAATAATTGTGGGGCCGCACAATTATTTCAATTATTTTGAACCAGCCGTTACAATTTTTTTTAAATGCTTCCTCTTTACAAACAATTAAACACAAGAGGTTTTTTAATATCTAAACTATCGCATACCCAAACAAGCTTTTGCTTACACCAAAACAGTTTATATCCAAATTGTTTTCTCCCAACGTTGACACACCTAGATACGATAATAGTTCCCAGATATGTTAACAAATCTTACAAAACAAAAACGAGGGAGGAATGATAGTGTTCACTATCTTTTGTCTGTGCTGGAGTATCCATGTTGTATTTTCTGTCGAGTCTTGACAGTTTGACCACCATTCATAACTCTATTCCATATAAAACAACAACTAAAGCGTATAAGGTGAGACATTTTATAGTGTTAATGTTCGTGTATGTGTTCTAGTAAGGGAGCCTCGCCAGTAACTCGCCGCCCAAAGTAAACCCGGTTGCCGGTATATTTGTCATCAGTCATATTGTTCAGGTCAGTCTAAGACGATGCTTGCTTCAATGTAATTTCTGTTGATACCATACATAATTTTTTTCTTGAGCCAGCCATTAAGCCAGACACATTTTAAATGGAAAATAATTATAACAATGCAATACTTACCGTTGCAGTTATCTTCGTCACTGCGATCATCGCAGTTAAAAGATCCGTCGCATCTGCTGTCTAGTGGGATACAACCATCAACATCGCACAGGAATCCATTGCATGTTCCTGAAAATAAAACAGACATTATTTCAGTCAAATTGATCTTTAGAAACCAAAACCTTCACCATTACATTACAAATTAACAGTTTAAACTCCACCATGCTCGAAAGGAATACAACACATTACAAATAACCAAGTAAATGATTGTTTCCATTCAAAAAGAGGGCGCTTTCTAAAAACGAATTTCTTTTAACCATTTTAGATAAGATATTGTGCATGTGATGCGTTTTCCAATTGTTTTTCTTTTCTGGAAACATATTTTTGTGAACTTGTTGATGGAATGGAATACTAAAAATTATACCTTTTTTAATAAGAATATTATTTTTGGGTGGTGGTACCCTTTAAGCCCGAATTTCCTATCTAGGTAAGCAACAGATTTCACAATTTCAAGTCCAAAAATGCAAAATCTCCCTACCGTGAAAGGGGGGATACCCCCTCCCACACCCTCCCCCCGCTCAGTCAATTCGCTCCATGTGTTGGGCTGCATATGCATAATAGTGTGTTAATTGTTGGTTTTCTTCGTGAAAATATATTAAAAATTTCCTGTCGATCAAATCATAACACGCTTTTCCAGATACAGTCAGCAGTTAAGCCCGAATTTCCTATCTAGGTAAGCACCAGATTGCACAATTTCAAGTAGAAAAATGCAAAAGCTCCCTCCCCCCGCTTAGTCACTTCGCTCCCTCGAGCTTGGTCGCTTCGCTCCTTGCAATGTCTCACGCTCACATCTGGCTCAAAGTTGGCAGCACTGTGAGTAAGGTTGGGCATGAGCCCCTACACACACAAATCGTGAGCCCCCATAGGTTCCCCCCAAAAAAAATCCAAAACTGCTTCCGGCCCGCCTGGTCACGACCATCTTAACATCTAAATATAACCCCCCCCCCCCGCCCCCCCCCCCCCCCCCCACACTGAGAGGACTTTCAAGCAATTGTCTTGGTCTCGAAATATTTCGACAGGTGGTCTCGGCGGCGAACAAATTGGTCTTGGTCCGGTGTACGGCAAATCATCCCCCCCCCCCCCCCAGGTGTAAGAACTTGTCAACGCCACTGTCCATAAACATAACCATTTGTAATAATTGTGGGGCCCCACAATTATTTCAATTATTTTGAACCAGCAGTTACATTTTTTTTAAATGCTTCCTCTTTACAAAGAGGTTTTTAATATCTAAACTATCGCATACCCAAACAAGCTTTTGCTTACATCAAAACAGTTTATATCCAAATTGTTTTCTCCCAACGTTGACACACCTAGATACGATAATAGTTCCCAGATATGTTAACAAATCTTACAAAACAAAAACGAGGGAGGAATGATAGTGTTCACTATCTTTTGTCTGTGCTGGAGTATCCATGTTGTATTTTCTGTTGAGTCTTGACAGTTTGACCACCATTCATAACTCTATTCCATATAAAACAACAACTAAAGCGTATAAGGTGAGACATTTGATAGTGTTAATGTTCGTGTATGTGTTCTAGTAAGGGAGCCTCGCCAGTAACTCGCCGCCCAAAGTAAACCCGGTTGCCGGTATATTTGTCATCAGTCATATTGTTCAGGTCAGTCTAAGACGATGCTTGCTTCAATGTAATTTCTGGTTGATACCATACATAATTTTTTTCTTGAGCCAGCCATTAAGCCAGACACATTTTAAATGGAAAATAATTATAACAATGCAATACTTACCGTTGCAGTTATCTTCGTCACTGCGATCATCGCAGTTAAAAGATCCGTCGCATCTGCTGTCTAGAGGGACACAACCATCAACATCGCACAGGAATCCATTGCATGTTCCTGAAAAAAAAGGAAGACATTAATGCTGCTTTCAGCGATACTAACACATTCCCTAAATGGCAGAGTCTGATACCCCTCTGGTGGAATCATACTTTCGTGAGAGTTCGCGTAGAAAAGACGACCTTACTATGGCATGTGACCACGTGTAAAGACACTGGGGTTTCAAGTTGCACAATAACAATTGGAGTCAGACTTATATGATGAATATTGCGTGTAAATCGGCTTAATCATCAAAACGCATGTCTGAACTATGCAAATATGACCATTCATGCGGGTCTGTTTTTCGTGAAAGCAACTGTACATAACCTGGCTTACAGTTTAATAACTGTAATCTACGAAATGTTTAATTTATATCGCGCATTGCTAAGAGGTTTTGGATAAAAGTTTAGGCGTGTGTAGGTGATTTCAATAAAAAACAATCGTATGGACGCAGATGAACAACTGGAGCGCAATATATAAACTGGGCTCCAAAAGAAATAGCATCAAATTGAATCATATTTAGACACAAATAAGCTATCATTCTCCTTATGAAGCATATCTTAAAAATAAACAATTTGCTTTTGCCAAAAAAGAGAAAAATGCGATGGAATCACTACAGGTCAGTTTTAAAATCACAGAAACTGCTCGCTGCGAACCTCCACGAAAGGCGGTCTATTCAGAACTTTCAATAGCTATTCATTCAACTTCAAAGCAGGTTATGTAACCACTACACTGGCTATTGTCCGTACCGAGCTCTGTGCCCGGAAGGCGAGCAGTTTCTGTGATTTTAAAAAAATGACCTATTGCGATTTCACCTTATTTTATTCTTTGTTGACTAAAGCAAACATAATTTGTTTAGATGAGCTTGCTATGGGGTATTGTAGCTAATCTATGCCCAATTATGATTAATTCTTATGCTTTGGATTTTAATGTGTGTCGCTCTGAAGAAGTGATAAGTTTCTTTTGGAACCCAGTTTATATATATTTGTTTTGTATATCCTCCCTGACACAAGGATAAGTTTAGATCTATCAATATTTCAAGTTGGGAGTATACATCTTATTAATCAAGCTCGAATTCTACATGAAATCTTATCAAAATCCAAAATCATGCTTTTGTTTGCAGATTCGTATATATGGATGTAATTTAACCTAAAGTTCCACTGTAAATAGTGAATACATTATCATGCCATATCATTACAGTTCATTTCATCACTTCCATCCCCGCAGTCATACCAGCCACCATCGCACTGCAAGCGTTGTGGGATACACTGATGGTAGTCGCACTCAAATCCGTTGCATGTTCCTGAAAGCGTACATTATGGTAATTAAACAAGCATATAAAGGGGTTGTGAGTTTTGCTAAAGAGAGTACAGTTTCAGTCAAATTGATCTTTAGTAACCAAAACCTTCATCATTACATTACAAATTAACAGTTTAAACTCCACCATGCTCGAAAGTAATACAACACATTACAAATAACCAAGTAAAAAGATTGTTACCATTCAAAAAGAGGGCGCTTTCTAAAAACTCATTTCTTTTAACCATTTTAAATAAGATATTGTGCATGTGATGTTTTGTTGAAATAGTGATTAGATTGAGACATATTTAACAACTATTTCCAAACCCCTATTGTACATTTTTGAAAAGGGGAATCATTTACCGCAACAACTATCGGCTGGTTCAAAATTACCGAATAGTTGTTTGGCCCCATAAATGGTTTTGTTTATGGATATTCCAGACATTTCTAAACCGATTTTGATTAAATAAAGGTTATTCTGTCATTAACATTGTATGCTCTTTCAAATTTGACACTCAGTTTTTCATTATCTCACAAAACATATTTGGTGTAGCGCCCTCGATACCAAAACTCAACTATCCCTTGAAGTATGATTTCATAAGGGGTACAGATTTAGGATGGTTGCCTTAGTCACTACAATCGTTTGCTGTGCAGCCCATTCATCTTCCTATGGACAGGGAATTATATGTCCTATGTCAAGTAATTTTTCTTGTAATATGTAAACACAATTGTAATATTTTCATATTTGTCCAGTGCAACTATGTCTAAAGCTTGTCTTTTTGCTCAAAGCTACAACCATACGCTGAACGCGTAACGGGTGCTTATTACACTAATTAAGTCTGCGCTCCAAAAAACAAACAAAAAGAGAAACAAACAACAACCAACATCTTCGAAACGAGTCGAAAAATGAAACTAATGTCAATGATTCATGAAATCAAAGGCGTCAAATTCCTCCGCTTTTTAATTTATAATCGTTATGTTATGAATTAAGGGTAAAGTAACACTTTGTTCCATTATTTTTGTTTTAAATTTCGATGTTTGTACATGTATTCACTAGCTTTACATATACATACATCATAAGGCAATCGTGTACAGTTGTTCACGTATGAGTCATTGCCAACAAGCGATCGTACGTCAATTGTTCATTTTATAAATATGAAATAGATGGCAGGCAAAACAACGTTTTAATTTGTATACACAAACATATATGTAATGTATATATTATCTGCCTTCAAATACATGTAATACATTTTATTTTAAATAGAAGGGGACATTTCTGGCTCATCAATAAAATCAAATATTCATATCATAGAAGCGGTATGTATGTCGACCATACGTCACAATTATGAGTAGCCGGCCTTGCCACCTCCATTGGTTGAGATACATTTCATAAGGGTTTCTAACGATTGTTTTTTTTTTCGTTTGAGAAACAATGCTAGATAATGCGTCATGTGTAATGTATGTAATAATATTGTACACTACCGTTGCAGTTATTCTCGTCACTGCTGTCATCGCAGTCATTCCATCCATCGCACCACCTGTCTTGTGGAACGCATTGGCCATTGTCACATGTGAAATATGAAGACGAGCATGTTCCTGGATGAGATGTTGTTTCTTTAAGAGAAGTGAATAACCAAAGCATAATGATTTGACATTTAGCCTACAGTTTATCGTTAATTAATTCATCTCGAAACGTGTGTTCAATGACGTTGAGTATAATTATTTCAAACATGATTATTTGGGAAAGTTAGCATCGAATTATTTTTTGAGAGTCGTATACAGCCTAGCTTTCGATCCTAGCAGAATCTTCGTCAGGGCACAAATGACAGTTACTACAGAAAAAACACAGAATATATACCAACATAAACACATGTATGGAAGGGGGGCTGGAAAGAGGAAAGGAGGCGGAGACACAAACAATGAAAGCAACTGTGAGTGGGTGAGTGTCAGGACTGCTTGACCAATCAGGTCAAACAGGCATGGGTGGGTCCTTAAGTGGCTGCAGTCAAAGAAAATGTGATGAGAGTGTAAGGCTTAGAGAAGAATAGAGGTAGGGAGGATCAAAGAAATAAATCAAGAAATGGAAAGAGACATGTGAACAAAAGACAGTTGATGAGGTGTGGGAGTGCACTGGGGCACTGAGAGGGGAGGAACAATAGAGGGGATTATGAGTGTAGGGGATGGGAGCGAGAGGATTAGGACAAATAAAGTGAAGTTAAGTGTGTAGCAGGATCGGATGAATAGGATAGGCGAGTTCAAAGGAGAGAGTGGAAAGGATGAGGACCCAGTAGGTGATGATATAGACAAATGAATGGGACAGGGAGTGTAAAAGAGATAGTGAACAAAAGGAAGCCTAAATACGTAGGTAATCAGAGGGAAGGTGGAGAGATAAATGAGGGTGGAACAATATGATCAAAATAGAGGTGGAACTATGCATGATGAGAATGTGGATGTATATGAATAAGCCCATGTCTATGGACAGTGTACCTATAGAGATAAATTAAATGCAAAAAGTATAACATGAATAAACTAACATGATTATGTGTATGAATGGTGACAGTGTATATAATGTAATCTCAAAGGAAACTTAAATGAATATATGGGGAAAATAAAATGGGAAATAAGAATATGAATAGTATGTGGAACAAAGTAAAGTATCGATATGGGGGTGAAAACAAACAAATGGTGGTGCAGACGATGAAGGGGAGATGCAAAGGTTAATCACTGCCTTCTTGGATGTTGAGACCACGGGGATGAATGGTGCAGAGACGTCTTATCCAATACTTCTCTCTGCTGGAGCGGAGTGTGTCCGGGCGGTTACCTAGAGATTCTATTCCCTGTAGAATCATGTCAGAAATTGAGTGATTAGGTAGGTTGAAGTGGTTGCCGACTGGGGCGTCATGTTTGGAGGTGTGGATGGTGGATCTGTGTCCGTAAAAGCGTCTCTTGAGGGTGTTCCTGGTTTCGCCTACGTACTGCATGCCACATACTCTGCACGTGATAAGATATACAACATTGGTGGTGGTGCATGTGATGTGGCCCTTGGTATGGTGAGAGATGTTGTTGGAGTGGCTGGTGAAGGTATCATCCTGATGGATATGTACCTGACATACAATGCATCTGTCGGCGGTGCACTTAAAGGTGCCTTGCTGTATGAGAGAGGGGTTGTTATTGGGGGTGGGAAGTTCAGCTCGAACAATGTGGTCCTTGAGGTTGCGAGGGCGTCTGTAGGCTAGGATGGGGGCATCAGGTACAGCCTGTTGGAGGCGATCAGAAGTGTGAAGAATGTGGTGATTGTTAGTCAATATGCGACGGAGGGGAGGTAAGTTGGGATGAAAGGTGGTCGCTAGGGGTGTGACAACAGTGGTGCTCTGGTTGGGAGTCTTCTTCTTCAGAACCTCGGATCTGGGGAGAGAACGAACTTTGTTAATGGATAGATGAACTGCTTTGGCACTGTGGCCCCTGGCTGTGAGGTGTGTCTTGAGATTTCTGGCATGGAGGGAAAAGTCAGAGTCCTTGGAGCAGATGCGGCGGAGTCGAAGGGCTTGGCTGTAAGCAATACCTGTTTTGCAGTGGCGGGGGTGACGGCTAGATAAATGGAGGTACTGGTGGGTGTCTGTGGGCTTGGTGTAGAGACTGGTGGTGATCTGGCCGTTCTCCTTCTTGATGGTGACATCAAGGAAGTGGGTTTCATCTAGGGAGAAGTCAGAAGTGAACTTTATGGTTCTGTGGAAGGAATTCATGTGGTCAATGAATGTGTGTAGGCTCTCTTCATCGCTGGTCCAGATGAAGAAGACATCGTCAATGTAGCGCCACCAAATCCATGGGCGGCAAGGTGCTGAGTCTAACATTTGCTGCTCCAGCTTGGTCATGAAGAGACATGCAAATGAGGGGGCCATGCGGGTACCCATGGCTGTTCCAAATATCTGTAGATAGTGCCTGTCAGAGAATGTGAAGTTGTTTTTGGTTAGTACATGGGACATGAGAGATTTGATGTCAGAGATGGGGGAATTTGTGTGACCACTCTGAGCCAAGGCTTCGCATGATGCGGTGATACCTTCGTCGAAGGGGATGTTGGTGTACAAAGAGGAAACATCAAAAGTTCCAATGATCGCAGTCTCAGGTATCTGTTCTTTAATGTCCTCGAGTTTCCTAAGAAAGTCAGGCGTGTCATGAATGTATGAAGGTGCTAAGGGGACAAGAAGTTTGATGTGATGATCAACAAAGAGTGAGATGTTCTCTGTGGGTGAACCATTACCGGAAAGGATCGGGCGGCCTGGATTACCTGGTTTGTGAATCTTGGGGAGAAGGTAGAATCTGGCAGGTTTGCCATTAGTGGGAGAAAGAAATTTGTGTGCTTTGATTGAGAGATGCTCACGAGCCTTCATATCGCCTAGAGTCAGTTGGATCTGTTCAGAGAAATCAGAGGTGGGGTCAGAATCGAGTGATGTGTAGTGCGAACGGTTGTCAAGGTGCTTCATGGCTTCATCGATATACTGTTGGCGGTCCATAACAACGACGGCTGAGCCTTTGTCTGCTGGCTTAATAATGATGTCGGTTCTGTTCTTGAGAGAAGTGAGAGCTTTGCGTTCTTCGCGTGGGAGGTTGTCATGTGTGGTGATGGGGGTATCTGAGGAGAGAACTTGTGAGTTGACTGCTTGTACGTAGGTTTCAAGCGCCGGGACTCTATTCTTGGGAGGAACCCAGCTACTTTTCTGTCGGAAAGGTTCAGGGGCAGAGGGGGGTTCATCGACGAAGAACTTGAGACGAATGGTACGGTAGAACCTGGAGAGATCATGGTTGAGTTTTTTTTTTTTTAACAGACTAGGTATTATCATGACGGGGAAAAGAACACATTTGTTGTGTGGCTCCTATACTTATTTACCTGTAAGAATGCTAAAAAAAAATAAGGGGCTGACAATTAATAATGACGGTAATGGCCACGTCCATGTAATTTATATTATCGGTGTAAGTGACATAAATTGGTATTTACCTGCAGGTTGGTGAGTGGTTATATCTGCCTCTTCAGTGGTTGTGAGATAAGTATACAATGATGTGGTCAAAGGATAATCAGTTGATGTTTCGGGACCGGTGGGTAGTGATGTGGTAGAGCCAGATGTGGAAAAATTGGACGGAGCAGAAGTAGTTCCTATCACGTAACAACAATAATTTAAACAAAATGTAAAAGAACTAAAACAAAACAACAAATATGCCTCAAATATTTTCTATTCCTGCCAATACTTCATTTTATGTGAGCCAATTTTTTTTTAGCTACACCAGGTTTGTCGTAAAAGAACACTTTGATACATTTTGTATACAAAATTGGACTCATGGGTATTGATAACAAGCACATCTATGTTTTACAGTTGAATTACGCAATTAGTTTAATGAGACATTTCTAAAAATATATTAGTGCATAAAATGACATACAGCCTTGGAAAACATTATCAGACCAAGCATTTTTTGAACAATTTGTTCGAAGTTTTACGCTAATTTGTCCATTTTATAATATTTTAAAGACAAATTAGATAATGATATACCCAAATGCGTATCGTTAATGGTTTTTGTGATACCTATCACATATTTTATGCCTTCAATTTGATTGAAAACATGAATTTTATACAAATTGTATGGATTTTGTCCATTCCTTCCATGTACATTAAAGGTATGGGTTTTCTGTACATTTTTTAAAACAAATGCAAAATGTGTTGATTTTTCCTTGCAAGCTGTGATTTTATCATAGACAGGTCTCCCCAGTTACTAGTGTAACTTGTCTTATAGCATTTTGATTCTTGGTGAGAGTTGCCAAGTGGCATACAATTCTGTTGGAGAAGCAAATACTATTTGGATGCTGACTAATAGTATACCAGGATAGAATCTATCTTCACCTGGTCTTACTTCTTCGATAAGAGCGATTGACTGTCACTTGGTACTCAATAATTAATTTACTCATAGACAAGCCCTATAAAGAATGGAAAGATATTTCTATGATATAAGCACTACTTGCAGGAAAAAAATCTTAAAATGTTCCACTATGCATTGAAAACATGTGTGTAAAACCCATACGATTTTATGGTAAACATCCATGGAAATATTCATGAAATTCTCGTTTACTTCAAATTCAAGACATCATATCTATTATAGGCATTCCTAATCCCATTGACTACATCCCGTTTGATATTTTATGAACTTTTGTTTCTTTAAAATGTAATTAAATTGACAAAATAGTGTAAAACATCTCACAAATTATCCAAAAAGTGCTTGGTCTAATCGTTTTTTCCAAGGCTGTATTTACTTGGGTATGCAGCATGCACTACATTATGTTGCTTATTTGTGGATACTTCATCTTCAAACTCACCATTACTGTCGTTGAAAAAATACGTCACATGGAAGCCGCGCCCAGTGATAGATCCGTCCGTCTGGAAGAGGAGGAATAGGCTAGGGCCAGTAGACCACATTGTATCCGGGATAGTCGTGCCACAGTATGTACCGATTCGAGAAGCAGATGCACTAGGTCCGTCATGAATCTGAGGAAAATGTTATTAGACGAGAACAGATAGATGTGTTTAGATGCATCATTAAATAGGGCATCATTGCATCAACTGACATGACATACAAGTACAGAAAATGTACACAACCACATATACAATATCGATGTTCCGATCAAACAGTATGTATCACATACTGATGCTATGAAAACAGGAAAGTTAAACGAGAGAATGATAATAATAATAATTAAAATGATACATATAATAATACTACTACTACTACTAATAATAATACTAATACTAATGATAATAATAATAATAATAATAATACTAATAATAATTATAATAATAATAATACTCATATGTACGATTTATGTAGCGCCTACTCATGCTAATGTATACATCATCTCTAGGCGCTATACACAAATATGCAAAAAGTTAATCCTCTCGGTAGGCTGGCGTGCCGAACGTGCCGACGGACAAATGATTACACTATTACACTATTATCAATATACATGTAATTTGTCCGCGCTCGACTGTTATTATGGGTGTCGGGTAACGATGTTAGAGGTGAAAATGTCACACGAAATAACGTCACAAGTAAAAATGTCACACGCCATAATTTGAGAGTTAAAAATGCTACGACAACAATGTCAGATGAAAAAATGTCAGAAGTTAAAATGCTACAGAAAAAAAAGTCAGAAGAAAAAACAGACAGAAGAAAGAAATATCAGTGGAAATCAATTAAGCGAAACAAAAAATGTCTGAATAAAACAAAATATTAATACTTGTAGATGATACTTACAGACAGCGAGTCGAATGTGCAATTTGCTTCGGATTCGAGATCAAATTCGAGATCAAATTCGTTGAATTCAAGTTGGAAGAATCCAGTAACGCCAGAGCTCGTGATGAGGTAAATACAGTATACGTTATTGGAGTAATTTGCTGGATACCCGGGGCTAGTCAAGTTCCCGGATGTATCGCTGAAGTGTCCACCGCATTCTGTATAATAAATTTGATGATAATGATCCAATCTTAAAGTGGCCAGGCAAACTAAACGCATGTTTCCTCTGTTCATCTCTATAAGTGTATACATCAACTATTTGTAAAAACTTTGACCCAAACATATTTTGTTTATTTTAAAACATTTTAGTAATTATTTTCTCCATATTGTGAAGCCCCCACTTCTGAAAACCTCTCCAGAGTAGAATTATATTGTTGACCTGTTGTGACATAATCAGCCATTCACTACTCAGTTACAAAGAAGTTACCTTCACCCAAGCTGAGTGCCTAATCACAATAGCATCACACGTTTGAATAGAATACCAACTCACACACCTTCAATTTCAATAGTTGTTGCTATGTCAGAAGAAAAACACTGTCTAAGCTATTGCATGGAGGTATGCAGGGCATGCTTTTGTGTGGATGTTCTTTTTGTACTTTCATCTTTTGTTAATCTCATGGTAGCTGACCAGTGATTGACAGATGATGTCGCAACAGGTCAACAATATAATTTACTCTGGAGGGTTTTTTTAGGAGGTGGGGCTTAGCAACATGAAGAAAAATAAATTATAAAATGTTTACAAATATACAAAACATATTTAGGTTAAACCGTTTACAAATATTGAATGTGTATATTAATACAGATAAACAAAAGTCAACATGCATTTGGTTTGCAGGGCCCCTTTAATTGCCAGCAGAGCAGATTTCAAAACGTGGAGATAAATGCCCAATTATTGAATTTTAAGGCGTGCACTAAACAATAGAGCCACTTTTGTAATACCAGTGCACAATACAATTGGAATAATCAATTAATTTATTACTATTGTGTGCACTCGTAGACCTAGTACTAGAGGGATAGCTTGATGAGAAAAACAAAGTAACAGATTATCACAAGTTTGAATGCAGTTAGCAATGCGCCTTCATATTGGCCTTTACTGTAAACATCCCGATGGCATAATGATTACAGACGACATTTTGTGATAAGGAAACAGATGTTCACACAAAAACTGATTATAAGGTAGGTTTAAGAACCAAACATTTTCTTCACAAGTCGGTTCATGATGCAACGCGTTCAATTTCGGAAAATGGTACGCATACTGCAACATTTCACCTTCGACCCTTCATCATATTTAGCTGTACCGTACTTAACCGGCATGATTGATTCAAGTAATCAAGTGTGCCTAACATGATATCAAATGTGACAAGTTGTATTCACACGAAACGGCTACAAGCTTTATCGACCGCTTGAACTTCCCAAAATTGCCGATACAAAAGTACATTTTTCCAAATTAATATAGAATTCCATATTGCAACATGTTACGTACACCTTATATCAAAGATAAACACTTGTTCATATGTACCAAACGTTTTCAGAACGTAATTTTACAATTGCTTTAAACACATATTGCCGATATACGTTGTTTATTATCTCACACAAACAATTATTTTGTGCAGCGCCCTCTATACCAAAACTGAACTACCCTTTTAAAGGGACCTAGTAACTTTCTTGACATGTGCACAAAAGGATGAGTGGTTGATACAATGTGTATTGTCGTAATATTATATGTCCAATGGGTATCGTGTGAAAATGTCAAGTAGTGGACGTTATATGGCCGAGAAATTAGCACAAATGGAAAGTGGTATTCAATAATTAATTGCATGTACTTTATACACGGTGCTGACGATCCAGTAGATAATTTAACATCCGAACTCTTAAATCGTAAATATCTTTTTAACGAAAGGGAAATTTAAAAACCGAAACCTGTCCCATGCTATTATTGTTAATACGAATACAACAAGGTATGAGGGAACCACTCACACTCCAGTTGTATTTTGAGGATATGGACAATGTTACTAAGTCCCTTTCACACATATTAGTGAAATACATTTTAATAAGAGTCATTACCTGTTGGCTGGTCTGTAGTAATATCTGCCTCTGCAGTAGTTGTGAGATAAGTATCCGTTGATATTCCCGAAGGAGAATCGGCTGTTGTTTCGGGGCCAGTAGGTAGTGATATGGTAGATGGTGAAGTATTTGATGAAGTTGGAGTAGTTCCTGTCGTGGTGAATGTTCATTGAAGAAAAAACAAATAGTTGCCAAATTTTGCATTATTTATACAAATATTGCTCCGTAAGTGGGCAAACTTAATTTGACCCTTTTCACAATGTACGCCGTGATAATGTATATTTTCGACTTTCAAATGTTTAACAATAATTTATCTGTCTGAAAGGTAACAATATTTAAAGTTAACATTCACACATGTATCAAAGCATGAAATGATACATTCGCTAAGTTATAATAATAATAATAATAATAGTAAGGTATTTATAACGCGCATATCACATATGTCTCTATGCGCTGATGTCTCTATGCATCAAATAATTTGGATTATATAATTTGACAGTTATGATTAATGACTAACTTTATCTGTACAAATTAGTTAGTACAATAGTTGATTTAAGTCATTGTGACGTCAGGATCTATCTCTCTTCAGTTGCGCGCCTCTATTGTTTACACATGGGGAGGGGGGGGGGGGGTCGAACCGGTGTTAATCGAAATGATTTTTTTTATTTATTTAGACGCGGGTATTTCGTGACGATGGACATCTAAATAAGTGAAAAACGCCCTTAAACATAATAGTTCGGAAAGTAGCATCTTATTAATAAAATCATTTGCAAAGTAATTTTCCTGCATTCAATTTCATGTTTAGATCTTCTTTAAAATTAATTAGTTTGTAAACAGATTCATACATTTAAGACAAAAGATTGTGTGTGATAAGACGGGGTCCAGTGGCGTAGCGAGGGTCATTCGATTTAGGGGGGGGGGGCACAACTGCAAGGGAGAGGTGCGACCAGGGCCGAGGGCGCAAAGCGCCCGCGGGGGGGGGGGGGGGGGGGGTATCTCCTATTCCACATAAGGGAGTTTTTGATTTTTTTTCACTAGAAATTATCCAATCTGGTGCATACTTTGTAAGGATATTTGATAATACTAATATGGAAAGAAATCATGACTTAAAAAATTTTCCTCATGATTACACCACTATATATACCCCTCACAAAAAGTCCCGCAATTCAAGTTTGAGTGTTCATAACACTTTATTACCGTTCATTATCTGGTATCATTGAAAAGCTTGCATTCTCTCCTTTACATTGCTATGGCATTAGTTATGAATATTTTATCATGTAACGTGCATGACATCCGAAAAAAAAAAAGTAAAATGTTGCAAAATGCAGTAATATTGTCAACAGCGTCCCATACTTTGTTTGAGAGAATAAAGCTTCTGAATGATGTAAAGTCGGTCATGCGTGAATCCAATGGCCCCACAATAACTACAAATGGTTATATTCATGGATATTTCAACAGTCTCCGAACTGATTTTGATCAAATAAATTGTATGTTCTTCAAATTTGACATTCATTTTTTCATTATATCACCAACAATTGTTTTTCGTGCAGCGCCCTCTATACCAAAGCACAACTATCCCTTTAAAACAAACTTACATAACCGAGACATATAAAGAAAGACAAATGGCCTGTTCTAAAAGCATATACAAAATATTTATTGCAACAAGATTGATGGATATCTCCAGGTGAAAGCTTAAAGGGATAGTTGAGTTTTGATAAAGAGAGTACAGTTTTTGTCAAATTAAATATGAGTAAGTAAACCCAAACCTTCACAATTACATACCAAACTAATAGTTATAACTCTAACATGCTCCGGCGAAAGAAATACAAAATTATAGATGACCAAATAAAAGGCCTGTTATCATTTAAAAAATCATTGGTTTTAACCACTTTAAATGAAATATTTTGTAAATGATGTTTCGTTGAAATAGTGATTAGATAGAGAGATAATCAACAAAAATGTTTTGAAAAGAGGAAGCATTAAACAACAAAAAAAACTTAACGGCTGGTTCAAAATTATCGACTAAATGTGGGGCCCCACAAGTATTACAAATGGTTATGTTTATGATTATTTCAGCAATTTCTGAACCGATTTTGATCAAACCAAGTTTATTCTGTCATTAACATTGTATGCTCTTTTAAATTTAATACTCGGTTTTTAATTATCTCACACAAAATTATTTTGTGTAGCGCCCTCTATACCAAAACTCAACTATCCCTGTAAAGGGGACCACCAGGCAAATAACAACACATACTTAATGTTTTGGTACCGTTTTGTGATATCAAATAGATCTAACCCTAACCCAACATTTTGCAAAGGGTTGTGTAATTCATAAACAAAGCATTAATTTAGACCATATTATACGGAACCACAATTATTTCCTGGTTCCGTACGAGCCAAACATTAGCGAGTGCGCCAATGCTACTTACGCGTACGTTTGGAGACAATAGAATCCCGGACAATTCGTTCGCGCTGGACAAAGTAGTCTGCGTATATGCAGACCCATGGACGCATGCATTAGAATGGTGATGCGTTTTCCAATTATATATTTTTTTTCTGGAAACATATTTTTGTGAACTTGTTGATGGAATGGACTACTAAAGATATAATCTTTTATCTATAAGAATATTCTTTTGGGTGGTGGTACCCTTTAAAGCGTGGGGGGGGGGGGGGGGGGGGAGGTGCGTAATGCCCCCACCCCTTGCTATAAAAAGACCTCAAATAGCCCGGCCTTTGTAGGTTTAAACGAATATTGCACAGTATTTGACAGTAAACACAGAAATGATTAACAGCCAAACAATCGTGCCACTTTAATGACATGTAGACAAATTGTTTACAATTTTAGTACTAGCAATTATGATAACTATAATATATACAAATTGTCATTTAACAAGTTTTCTATTTAATTGTACACACCCTGGTCCTATAGTTTGGAATTCTTGCTACAGCGATATCCGTGAATTTACTCTTTTTTTCTATTTTAAGTCCAACATTTAAACAATACCTCATGTGTCATAAATATATTGTAACCTATGCTGATTATTGTTCTGTTTTTTGTAGACTTTTATTGATGAAATTTGATATTTTATCTCTGTATATTACATAACTCTAAAAGATATGGACTGCCTCGACATGACCTCATAACGATCTTATTTTTCCAAATTCATTTACATTAATTGATGTTTATTTGTTAACATACTACATGTATTATGTTTGTGTGAGTTGTTTTATATTCTATACATTGAATAATAATGTATTTGTTGATTAACCTTGTTTTGATATGGATCTGAATTTAAAATTAACGGGATAATGCGCAGTTGGGTCAACTACCCATTTTAAATTAACTTGCAGCGTTTTACTAAAAACATCATGTCTATTGCTGAAATTCGAAATGATTGTCTTCACTTTGACAATGGGGTTGGGGTATATTCAATTTGCTGATGAAGTAGGTATAGGAAGAGATGCTTTAGAATGACGTTTAGGGTATTGGGACAACTATAATTATGACCTAATTAAAGTGTATTTTGTTGAACTGTGATCTAGTCTTTTCGTTCATAGATACAACATTTTATTTTTGTTTGTACACATTGGAAGAGAGAATGTTGGACGGTTCATCAAAACGGGAAAAAATGAGAACAAAAGAGGCCCGAACCTTGCAAACCATAAAGGCAAACGTTTTAATACAGTACGTAATATTTGAGCACAACCCCAATTGCGCTTGAGAACGAATGTATGGGACGGTGCATAAACATGATAGATCGATCATAATTAATATTACCATTGCAGTAGTTTTCGTCACTGCTGTCATCGCAGTCACCCGATCCATCGCATTCCCTGTCTTGTGGAATGCATTGGCCATTGTCACATGTGAATTGTGTAGACACGCATGTTCCTGGCTGATATGTTGTTTCTGGTGAAAATGGGGGGGGGGGGGGACATATTATAACATTGTCACCCACTATTTTTTATTTTTTGTTTAATTATCATTAAATTCATTTCATATAAAGCTGCACTACGACAATAAATAGTGGACAAATTCGTTATTTTTTCCGAGGATAATTCTATAGTTCAAAGCAACAATATAAACCCCTCAAAAAAAGTTCGGAAACTCAACTTTGATCGATTATATCACTCTTATTGTCAAATTGTATTTTTTTTTCTTTTAGTGTCATTGCATTGCATGATAATGTCCATTTAAAAATGGTATATTTTTTGTAATTTATTTCAAATAGGGGAATACGCAGTGCGTTTCAGAATGAAGGACGGTCAGAAGTCAAATCTCGCAATATTGGCCGAGAGTATTCAATTGAGAAAATTGACTCTTGTGTCGTATTTTTAATGTTCAAATTGTAACCAAGATTGTAGCGTGTTGAAATAACTTGAACCTATCAAATTTGGTATCATTGTAAAGCCCAATTGCCTATCTTTTCAATACGACCATGTCCGAAACGATTTTATTAGCAGGTTAAATATGGTACAACTGAAAAAGGTGGAAGGTCGAAAGTTAAATCCCGGCAAAAATGCATTTCATTTTGTGAAATTGAAGGCGTTGCATCGAAAATCGACTATTCGAGGGGATTTTTTTTTGGTTTTGCCCTACAAAATCTCCAGCAAATTTAGCATCATGTGAAAGCATGTTTATTCTCCCTTAAAAGTATGTCTCCCTGTAATAATCATGCTATCCAGGGTGTGTGCAGTAAAGCCGGATATGGGGCCTATTATTGCTATGAATTTAATACCGTGGCTTCTTGTTTCAAAATTACAGTAAGATATTTTTGTATTAATCATAGCTCTATCATCATATAATGTTGCACTATCGGAAAGCTCGTTAATTCATCTTTAATATGATGTCTCATTTGTAATGATTATGCTGCATGTGTGTGTGCAGTACATGAAAACTCTCAAACTTTATGACGTTGAAAATGCATAAAATTTCCCTAAACCTACGCAAACTGGCCAGAACTGGCATATTAGCGCCCTCTTTGACCGTGTAGGTATGCCCCCATTTAGCACATATCAAACGGCAACACGGTGCACTTTGCAACATGTCATTTTGAGCCCAATGCATTCAGATAATACTGCACACATCTCAATCGTATAACCATTACAAATGGGGCATCATTTTATGTAAAAATTAACACGCTTCAACATGATGTTGAATTTCATAAAGATTATGTAAAGTAAAATTACTAAGATATCTCCACAAAGAGTCGTTTTTATATGCAACGCCTTCAATTTCACACAATTAAATCCATTTTGTAATAGTTATCTGTCGATCCTCCCCAATTTTCACCTTTACTGTACCTACCCGGCTTTCATAATCATTACGAGTGAGGTGTCATTGGAAAGATAATTGAACAGGCTTTTATCAGATACCATATTCAACAGTTACCCTTTATTTTAAGATATTTATCGTTGAAAAGAATTTGAAATTGAGAAAGACCGTGATATGAGAGTCAGACCTTCCGACTGAGTTTATTGGCGCATTTTACGACATTTTACTTCTGACCTTCCCCCATTCTAAAATATACTGCGCATACCCCGTACACATGATGGTAACGAATTTGGTATCATTGTAAAGAGGAATAACACTCTTTTCAGTGTCACCAAATTTAACCAACATAATTGTAAAGAAAAGAGGTATAATCGATCAAACATGAGTTTTCGAACTTTTTTGAAGGGTTTAGTCTAACAAAAAAATTAGTATTACAAACATCCCAATAAACCAACCAAGCGTGTATATACATGGCTTTATTCACGAACGCCGACCCAACATTAAAAACATAGATAATTTATTGATTATTTAAAAAATACTAGCGAAGTAGGAAATGAATCGCCCTCGCAGGTCATGTTACTTACAAGATCACTTTATTATCTATGATACGAGTCCAGATGTTGAGAGCCAAAACTGTTTAAGCGTCTACAGGCCAAAGGGAGGCATCGATATCTTTTCCTCTCCAATGCATTTATTATCTGATAAACCACTTTTTTAAATTTGGCACAAGCCAAAACTACAAGTTGCAGTCATGAAAGTTTTGTAATGATATAATGAATAACATAGACTACTGCTGTGAATTATGATATTACTGATCCGTTTTGACTGATTAATGTGGGCAAATTTAACTTGTTTTTATAAAATGCACGTTTATATGTTTTGTTTTAATATATCATAATATTTATCTCGTATTGGATGGGATTTAAGGGGCCCAGTGGGGTATAACATGTATTTGACGTTTTCGCACACTTTTACTATATCGGGAATAGCTTTCTAACCATTGAAGCTACCCCCTACAAACCATTCTTTTCTGGAAAGTTTAGATATGGGGAATCCAACAAAACTAAATAAAAGACAATTGGACTTAAAATAAGAGTTTAAACAGCAAGAATATAGAGCAAAATAAAATTTTAGATTTTTAGCAAGTCAACATTCAAAACGCATCTCCTCGGAGGTATAGAGGCCTATACATTCTACATTTTAAAGATAAATATCATGATGCTATACAAGGACATTAATGATGCTTTTTACATTATTCAGTTATCTTCATAGTCAAAAGGCAATTTTGCAAAAAATCAAAAATGAACATACGAAATGTATATATTTTGGTTTACAGTAGGATACTAAAGCCTAAAACTTCATTAATCTGTCTATCTATAACAAAGAATAATCCTCAAAATTTCATTTAATTTGGGTAAATGCTTTTCAAGTTTTTAGAATTTTAGTTAAAAAATCAGATTTTCGGCAAATGAGCTTGAAAGGTCATAAACATTATTGTTAATTTGTTAGATAAATGTGACATCGATACAAATATGAAAGAATAGCGGGATAAATGTCAGTGTTTGGTTCATGTCTACATTACATATAAACAGCCATGTTTATTTTCTGCATGACAAGGCTTGCCGGTACTAATAGGGGGGTGTGGTCACCGTTGACGACATGTCACGTCACGTTGAGGTTCTGTACCTTTTGTGAAACAGGTCACCAAATCTACGAAGTGTACGGTAACTTGACCCAACAATTTGTCGACCTGCTATATGCAATCTACGAAAGCTCACGTAAATTGCCGCTGACGTTTTAAAAAATAACGTAAATTGTCATTGAGAAGAGACTAATGGCAAAATAGGCGTACCCATGGGGCGGGTAGGGGGGGGGGGGGGGTCACCCTCCCCTGTACCCCAAAAATACTGTTTTGGCTGTTTTTAATTGACTCCAAATATCTACAGCTAACCCCGCCCCCCCCCCCCCCCCCCCCCCCGCTCAAAGAAATTTGGCTGACGGAATAACCCCCTCTCCTTCCCCTTTGAAAACAAAAACATGTGTGCTGCCACTGCATGCTACCATTAGTGTACTAATGATGCAACTAATGCTAGTGAAACTAATACAATGAAATGTACAAATATATAATGTACAATAACATATAAAATTATATAATAAAGTATCGTGTATGGTGTAAGGAAAAGCGCATACACTTATCAAAGGATGATAATGACACAGCTAGACAAAATAATGCATGCACATCCAGACACAATGGTAGGTTATACCCTCCCACAAATTATACGTACACAAAAAAAAAACATGTAATAAAAACAACAACAAATGAAATTCCCCTCCTTTATAAAAATAGCGAAATAATTTTAACGAATAGGTTTTGAGCAAAATAACTTGTTTCTACACGTATTGATTACTTGTGTGTGATAATAAAATGCAGTGGTGTAGCGTGGTCGGACTGATTTGGGGGCAACAAAATCACTAGCGAACCCACGATTTTTTCAAGGGGGTTTTTGTCCAAAAATGTGATGTTGGTCCAAGACCAGTCCCAAAATTTTGAACCTAGACCAGGACCAAGTAGGGGGGGTAGGTTTAGTCGTAATATTTTTTCGAAACCTGGACCAGGACCGGTTCCAACAGGACCAGGACCTAGCGGTTCATAAAATCCTGTCAGCGGGGGGGGGGGGGGGGGGAATCGTAAATTTTTGTTAGTACCTTTTTTTAGGCCTAGACCAGGACCAGTCTCAATTTTTGTAGCCAGGACCAGGACCGTGGAAGATATCTAGTCCAGGACCAAGCAAAAAGTCTAGACCAGGTCCAGTGGCCCAAAATTATTGGGGGCACACCTAAATGTGCCCTTATGTTTTCTATTGTTTTTTCAGAATTATTGGGGGGCACGTGCCCCCCCCCCCCCGTAGCTACGCCACTGATAAAATTAATTTGTCAAGTCATGCATGAGAGTGAAAAGGCAAAGTTGTCACTTTTCACAACTCACAAGAGTCAAAATGTGGCAATTTAAGTTCACATATTGTTGGAAATGAAAAACATATAATAGTTAAATCGAAAATATCCGGCGCCTAGCCTGCAATTTACTCGATCGCCGCGTGGTCAAACTGTGCCTCGGCCTCGCTCTCGAATCTCGTCGATATCGTCGCGACACATCAGATCATTATGCATGCACGCAATGAAACGGTCTGTGCAAGGCGCGGCGATCATTCACAAAATATTCTGGATGACTAGTCTTAGTAACAAGCGCTTTCACTTTTTACAAATAATGATTAAACACTCACGTCACGTTTTGGTAGACGTGACGATTCGAGTTTTACCGGCATGGAAAACGACAAATTGTTGGGTCACTTTACCCTACACTTCGTAGATTTGGGTGACCTGTTTCACAAAAGGTACAGAACCGTTCACGTGACGTGAACGTGACGTGAACGTGACTGTTCGTACCAGCCGCATGGCAATAGATGTTGCTGCTTCACTCTGAAAAACGAGGAACACAATTTGGATGGTAACAATTTTGATTTGGGAGAATTTTATTTGGACTATTTAAGAAAAGTAGAATTCAAAATCTCCAATCTAAGCTGGAAAATAATCACTTCCGGCCCCAAAAATGTACAACATTGATAACAAAATCCTTAATTTGTCCATTTAATACCTACCCCGTACACCACAAAGTATGTATTTTCTTAAAGCTTAGAATCCATGGATCATTTTAAGATACAAATCTCAATTTTGATGAAAAAAAATTCAATACCTCACTGGGCCCCTTAAGGACCCATTTGTTCTACAAGGTCATAGTTAAGGCGACCTTGATAAGAGTTAGCAAACACATTGCACAACGCGGAAAGGTATGTACGCAACCTGTTCACGCCTGACCATGCTAACCTGAACTAAGTGAGTTATTTTCATTTACACATGTGTATATATTTCGCGTGAAACCCCCAACCCCCCCCCCCCAAAAAAAAAAAAAAAATTACAAGTTAATTATGTTTGACACTATGTTTAGCCAATGACAACTTATCTACTGACTGTCATGAAAGTTTGTTAGAAATACAAAAAATGAAAACAAAATCACTTGATTTAACTCAGTTACGACCATCTAATAACAACAAAACAATGTTGGAGATGTTTAGATCAAGGTATGCCAATAGTCATATGAAATTTATCACAGCATACAATTCTAAAAAAAGCAAATTTGGTTGATTGGTCATTGAACTATGCGTCCAAATTCTCTACATAAATTTCCGCAAAAGGAATTTAGGAAAAGTCAATTAATTTTGTTAGATATGAACCCAATCTGTGGATGGCGTTCTGTTGTGTACTTTACAGCAATCTGTAAACTAAGCAGTATTTAAAAGCATGTTTATTTCACCTTGAATTGATGCATCATTTTTTATCATAATACTATCGGGGTACGTGCTGTACAGCCCAATTTGAGGGGCATTAACGTTTAACCTAATCATGCTAACCAGGCGCCTGAAAGACTCACACTCTAAAACATGTCAGATAGCGGTTAGGCTGTTACAATATGCCCACCAAAAATAGTTGTAATGTATATTGATTTTAACTAATTCCAAGTTCCTGTAACGTTTTGCTATCGATCCTCCCCATATAAACCGTTCCTCTATATTTTCTGGTATCATACTCATTACAAGTGAATGTCACTGGACAGATAGCTAAATGAACTTTTATTCTGTTTACTATGGGAACCGTGTTTCCCCGTGAGACATGTTCAGAGACGGGAGCCGAGATTTCCCTTTTATTTTT
Organism: Echinarachnius parma; assembly: GCA_037951105.1. Taxonomy (NCBI): domain Eukaryota; kingdom Metazoa; phylum Echinodermata; class Echinoidea; order Clypeasteroida; family Echinarachniidae; genus Echinarachnius; species Echinarachnius parma. Next base: position 59,160 of record JBAMJV010001456.1, read on the forward strand.
CAAAAGAAATGTCTGAAATTGAAAGATTAAAATCCCGTCTACATTCTACTCTGATCTGTTCCCATATAAATGTCTACTTAATATTCCCAAGTTGATTTCGTATACAAACTTATACAACATATGTATTGCTCTCACATAAAAATGTTCCACTTCGCTGAGCCTTTATCATGTATATCGATCGCCTGTAGTGTGTGTACTACTTGACCAGCGAACTCACGCTAGGTTGATTATTAGCAAATACAATGACATGGTCAGCCAGATATCGGTTGTTGTTTTGTGTGCGTGCCCAAAGCGGTACTTCGACCGATTCATATTTTATTAAATGACGAAATAATGGATTAATGATACCGTGTTAAATAGTCCCCACTCACTTATAAGACATTCGTCATCGGAAGAACTCGATTAAATCGTGACTTGAGAGTCGAAGCCATCCGACTGACAGTTTTGGCGCATTTATCTTCTAATGTTTCCAAAATCCCAAATAATTCTTCGCATACCCCAAATGCATAATGTGTACTAAAATGATTCAAAGATAAAGATAAAGATAAACAACCTATAAAGTGATATAACAAATATTCAACATGCTTTCGTACAAAATGAGATACAACTTTTATTTCCGAATAATTTTGAAAGATTTATATACAACGAATCTCAGTTTCCTACCTTGCTGCAAGCTGAGGCAGAATGTGCAAACAAGAAGGGCCGCTGTAAGGAATCGTGGCCCTTTCTGAGTCATCATCTTATTTGCTTTCCCTGTAGTCATAAGATAGAAAACAAACTGGTTAAAGAAATTATGGAGAAAGTAAGAGAATAAAAATGTAGATTGCTGGGCATGTAGAAAGACTTCAGGACAATATAAATTAGATGGATATATCGTTTAACAGAATGGCAACCAAGGAAGGGAAAGTGAAGAAAAGGAAGGCAAAATAAAAGATGGAGAGATAAACAAGCATCTTACATGGGAACGGCTGCTTGGGCCAGGATAGCTAGAGACAGAAGAAAATAGAAATGACATGAGGAGGGCTTTGTCTAACGTCTGGATGAACCGGTGCTCTACTAGAGTAGCTAGATGGCCCTTGTGCTGGTCGTTTGTTCCTGAAACTCTTTTCCATGCTGATGGTAAACAAATATTATAAACCGGACACAAACCCAAAGCATGAGGAACACGGAGGTCTCTGGTTTGAATCTCGGGAAGTCTTTTTTTTTTTTTTTTTTGGGGGGGGGGGGGGGCTCATTCTACTTCGGTGATCTCTTGCACATATATTTTAAAACAAATGTACACGCTTTTGGTTTGTGTACCGATTTCCTAATTGCGACATGATTGTAAAGTAAATACTATATACAGCGAATTGCAGTAATAATAGCATGACACCGACTCTTGCAACTGCATTATAGTAATACTCTCATACAACCGTCGGCACGTCATGCCTTGCAATATTAATTTTGTCCGAAATTTCGTACATTATTTTATTCATGCTTAAATGACCGATCTCGTGGTGAGACATGTTACAATAAAACAACATCACTTACTTAAACCAAGATTTCCATACGAAAACAACGACTGTTTTGTTAACCCTTTTCAAACCTAAATAATGCATCAGATGCGAATCTCCTCCATTGCTGTATTATCTCAGATAAGTGTGCTTAAATATGTATGCTCTTAACAAACATCCAACAAAAATTACAAGTATAAACTGTAAAAACACAACCGGTCTTTATGCACCTAAATTTGTCGTCTTTATCGACCGACTTACCTCCATATAGAATGATGGATGCGCCACCCCGCCCTGTACATCCGATGTAACAATTTACACTGTTCTAGTAACTTGTTGACATGTGCAACATGATACAACGGGTTGATAGCATGTGTATTTATTGTGATCTGATATTATCTGATATGTCCACTGAGCGATGTGTGAACATTTTATGGTAAATAGTATAACCGAGCAAATGAGCGAGATGTAAAGTGATATTTACTAACAACTTACCCTGTGCAAAGTTGATGGTTGTCCATACAGACTTTCAAACACAAACAAATTATCATAAACAGACAACATATTATAACGAGAGATTAAATTCCGGAAAACGAAGCATGTTTCGGGATTGTATAAGTTATACGCTACAACGAAGTATGTGTTGTATACAGTCCTATATAAGTTTTTGTGGATGTGGACAATGTTACTAGATCCCTTTGAAATGTAAACAAATGCGTTATTTTCTACTTACTATTGGCTGAATGTATACGACGACGACCATATGAGACTTAACCGTATGATCAAACTACGTGCAATATATAATTAGTTTTTATAGCAACAATGGAGGAGTGGAGGAGTGTACCGTTGGTGGCGTATGTAACAAACTGTTCCTATTTTGGATTTGATCCTTGATCTATCATTTTTGTCGATCTGCGAAGAAATGATATGCCTCTTAGCCAAAATTATTATGTAATATTAAACTTTGAAGTCAGTTAAGTTTTTATAATATTCATTAACATAGTGTTATTTTGTTTGTAAAATATCTTTGTAACCACCCGATTTTTAAAATACAATATTCTTGAAAATTGTTTCACTGGAGTGTTATCTAGAATTGAAATTAAAATGCTTTCTACAAAGACTAGCATGTACCTAATTTTACTGTAAGAAAACTAATTATAACCAAAATAAAAACCCAAAGTACTTATGTTTTAAACAAATAATACTAATAGCGTCTTATGACTAATCGTCACTTTGGGGTAAAATAAACATGATTCTTATCAAGTCCCTACTGATTATGGAGTTACTGAAGGTTGAACATGGAAAACCATTACTTATTTCGTGCGGCTATCATCCCCCATCAATACATAATCTTGAGAGAAGAACAAACAAATATAATTCAACTACACCGGGTTTTTTCGAACATAATAACATGTACAGATTAAGTGAATTTAATTTTTGTTAGGCAAACTACGGCCGTTCACTTCTGCTAGAGTTTGTTTGTTATTAATTTGTTTGTTTTTCTGTTAATGTTTGAATGATATATATTGCGCACTTAAAAAATAACATTGCCATAGTGTTTCTTATTGTCGACAGTGAACTTTGTGTATAGATTATTATATTTACATGGTCCGCATTAGGTGCATCTCGATATCAAGAGGAACATTAGTCGCATGCTAACCGAAATTTGATTATTTTTCCTTAATATTTTCATAATAATTTCTTTTATCAACATTTTCCGCCGATAAATGAGAAAAGGACCAAAAAGTCGGATGTGATAGTATTATTCATGCATGTCTTATGACTAATATAATGAAAACAAATATTCGTTATACGTCTCTATGCAATCAACTATTATGAACCTTTGTATACCCTACTTAATACTAATAAATATAATAATAATAATAATAAAAACAATTCTTAGAAACGCATAACACAACTGTCTCTATGCGTGTAAAAACTAAAAAGACCACAAATTATACGGATAACTAACTAAAATGTTGTAAGAATAAGTGAGTTTTTAAGTGAGTTTTAAATGAATCTAAATTATTAATGTCTCGCAAATATTGTGGGAGTAAGTTTCATAAATCTGGTGCTGTTTTCTGAAAAGCCCGGTCTCCAAACATTTTTGTGTTCACCCGAGATTGTACCAGTAAGTTTTTAGACTGAGATCGAAGATTCCTTTGAGGTTCATACAACTGAATAAGATCTTGTAAGTATCCTGGTGCAGAGTCGTGCAAGCACTTAAAAACTAATACCAACAATTTAAATTCTATTCTTAACTTAACTGGCAACCAGTGAAGAGATTGCAAAATATCGGATATATGTTCAAATTTTCCCTTCCTAGCAACAAGTCGTGCAGCAGCATTCTGTACACGTTGCAATTTATTCTGGAGTAAATTCTGAATCCCATACAAAAGTGAATTATTATTATCCAAATAACTAGTAACAAAAGCATGTACCAGTTGCTCTGTGGTCCTTTCATCTAAATATTTCCTAATTCTCCCGATTCCAAAAGAAGCAGATTTACAAATGTTATTCACGTGACTTGTCATATCAAGATTACTTTCAACAGTCACACCAAGATCACGAGCCTTTGAAATGGGCTTAATATCACTATCAGCTACCTTCACAGTACACAATTCTAATGACCTTTTTCGACTTGACTTCATGTGTAAGACTTCTGTCTTCTCAACGTTAAGCTTCAAACTATTCAACATTGACCATTCTTTCACCTCTTTTAGACATTCCTCAAATCTGGGCATTATCACACCCCTATCTTTTTCTAACATAGTCACATATATTTGAGAATCATCAGCATAAATCATTTTTCTAAACCCATGCCTTTCTATTACATCTTCCAAGAGAGCAGTGTACATTATAAAACATAGTGGCCCCATAACCGAGCCCTGAGGAACACCTTCAGATGGGTTGTAAGGTAAAGACTTGACCCCATCCACCAAAACGCATTGTGATCGATTAGAGAAATATGATTGAAACCAAGTAAATACAGAACCAGACAAGCCATATCTACTTGAGAGGCGTGATAGCATGATATCATGGTTAATGGTATCAAATGCTGATGAATAATCCAGCATAACCAAAACAGATAATTATTAATTATAGGCGCAAGGTCATTCACTGATGATGAAGATATTTCGGGTTCTTGGTAATCATAATGTACATCAAACTACATGTAGGCTAAGAGGCCTAGTTACTTATTGAGCCCTGGACAAAAATATTACACCTAGCACTTTTTATCAATACATATTTGTTATAAATGTATGTTATTTTGTAAATTTTATAATATTTTAAACACAGATAAGTTATTGACACACGACAAGGGGTTTAATAAGCGGTGATGGGGACATCTACTACATATGTCAAGCCTTCAATATGATAAAAAACATACGTCAATTGTATCAACATTGTGTGGATTTTTGTCTATTCCTTACACGTACATTAAGTTTATGGGTTTCATACACATGTTTTGTTACAAAGTGCACAATTTGTTGATGTCTTCCTGTAAATTGTGAGTAGGTATACCATACCAGTTCCGTGACTTGTATTATCACTTTGTTTCTTAGTGAGGGTTGAACGTGGCATTGAACTTTGTGGAAGAAGCAACAAATAATGGATGTTGACTGCCTGTGCTTTAGCAGTAAGCAAGTATAGAGGCCATCTTCAATTATTCTTACTTCTTTGATATGAGTAATTGACTACCACTTGGCAACTCTTATCACGAGTTCATTTACTCTTAAACACATTTCTATGGTAAATATAAAAGCACTATTACCAAATTCACACATTTTGGTATGAATGTCATGTTTTCTTCACACTCAAACCCTAACTTATATTGTAAACATACCCCTTTTTGTATGATGTTTTGTTTATTAAAAGTGTTATAACAGTGACAAAAGAGTGCCACAAATATCAACAATTTATCAAAAAGTGCTTGGTCCACATATTATTTCCAAGGCTGCATATAAAACGTAATGCTTACAATTAATTATTAAGGCCTAACACCTTCAATATCAATGAAAATAAACAAGAACAATTAACACGCATCAATTCGTGCAGTAAAGATCACTGTTTCCTCTAAATTAAAGGGATAATTGAGTTTAGGTATAGATGGCGCTGCACATAATAATTTTCACAGAAATACAATATAGAAATACTAGAATCATGCATGCTTTTGTAATAAACACAACAAAAAAGTAAGTTCCCCTAACCAAAATGGCGTCACTTTTTGACAAAAATATATTGAACAAAATAACTCGGCAGAGGGGGTTCCTTCACGTTGTGGCTAACTTCCGTGTGAAACTAAAGTTGGTCCATTGAGTCAGGCATGAGTGAGCACACACAGTGCCAATCTTTCCTTTGATGTGTGATCACTCATGCATGACTCGATGGACCAATTTCATTTTCACACAGCAGTTACTAGTAGTCGATAAGTGTAAGAACAATCCTGCCGAGTTATTTTGCTCAAGACATATTTGTTAAACAGTTATATTATTCTAATTAGGAGGGGATTACATTTTAGTTGAGTTTATTCCCAATATACTGATCAATTAAACCCAAGACAAAAATAAATCCCCCTTAGTCAAAAAACAAAACTTTTAACGAAAAGGTTTTGAGCAAAATAACTCAGCAGGGTTGTTCCTACATGTATTGACTAACTTATGTGTGAAAATTAAATTGGTCCGTCGATTCATGGATGAGTGACCACACATCAAAGGCAAAGATGTAACTTTTTGACTCCTGAGACTTTTAAAAAGTGACATTTCTGCCTTGATGTGTGCTCACTCATGCATGGCATGGCGGATCAAGTTCATTTTCACGGAGACGTTATCAAATAAGTTTATAAACATTCCCCAAGTTATGTTGCTAAAACCATATTTGTTAAAAAAGTTAGGCTATTTTGATTAGCGGGGGTGGGGGGGGGGGGGGGGGGGAGGGAGTTAGTTTCTTTGTTGTGTTTAGTTCGGTGAGGGTTTTGAATTTTTGATTAATATTAGTGTAAAACAATTCTCTCTTTATAAGATGATTAGATTAACTAACTGTTATCCTTATTGATATACGCATTGTATCGTTGCCTTGTTGTCTTTTCTCGTGTTTTTCTTTTGTCTGGTGCCTGTCCTTCTCTCCTCCTGTTTCCTTCTCACGGCTTAGCCTGTGCTCTCTTGTTTATACGTCTAGTCCTTTCGTGATGTGTTGTCTATTACCCGATTTTTACCTATAAGGTTTTTGATAATGTTTTAAATAAATATATTGTTGCGAATGTTGTTAATGTATGTTATTGACACGATTTGGAAATAAATGTTATATTGATCTGGAACTTCAACTTGAAATAAATGTACAGCCCTTCTCGGGACTGATTATTGGGCTTTAAGATGCAATTACCCTAGACTCTAGCACGAGTATTATCGGGACCAATCCTGAATTGCTTAATAACATGCATGTATACACATATTCACACTAATCTTATTCAATAGTATAGCTCAAAAATAAAACACTCGCTACAGAAATTACAGAATATTTCCTTTCCATTGCAGTTCATCAATGTTATTGTAATTAGATAAAAAATAACTTCGGTCATTTTTTACATGGAATAAAGATTTTAATGAAAATGAAATACAATTTTGGCTTGATTGCGCAAAGTCATCAAAGTACATTAGTGTATAAACAAAATGCACCCTCCAGTTTTTAAAACACTACTATTTGAGTGCTGTTTTAGGTAGGATATTTCCTGCTATTTTCCCTTAACTACCACACAAATCATATTAATTGACAATTCGTTTACTTTACATAGATGTGAATACATTTGTAGCAATAAATGCAGTTAACTAATGTCGAAAATATCAGATTTGTTAGTCGACTTGCACGATATTAAGCATTCTTTTCACTAACGATCTGTGGAAAATGCCAAAATAGGGGTGTGCAATGTAGGTGCGTGCTTAAGGAAGCGATAAGCAATATCGTTAAAGGGATAGTTAAGTTTTGGTAAAGAGAGGAAAGTTTTGGTCAAACTGATTTTGATTAACGCAAACCTGCACCATTATATTACAAATTAACAATCTCTACGTAACTCCACCATGCACGAAAGGAATACAAAACTACAACAATAATAAGCATGATATCATTAAAAAAAGAGCCTGTAATACTCATAAGGGCGCTTTCTAACAACTCCGTATTTTCGACCCATTTTTTTCTACCAGATGTTTTGTTGAAATAGTGATTAGATTTAAACTCCTCTGTTGTACATTTTTGAAAAAGAGAGGCATTTTGAACTTTTGGGCTGGTTCAAAATTATCGAATAATTGTGGGGCCCAATTATTTGTCTAACGATGATATTTATAGATTTCTTAACAATTTCTGAACCTACTTTGATCAAATAAAGTTCATCATGTCATTGAAATTGTATTCTCTTTCAAATTAGACACTCAGTTTTTCAATATCTCACAAAAACATAATTTTGTGTAGCGCCATCTATACTAACACCCACATGTATCTTTGACTTGCACATTTGTTACATAAGGACTGTGATTACGTCTCACTTAAGTGAGATTTTTCAAATATTAAAGGGACTTAGGAACATTGTCCAAATCCTCAAAATAAATTTTTCATTCTAGCGGTTCCCTCATACCTTGTTGTATTCGTATTAACAATAAAATCATGGGACAGGTTTCGGTTTTTCAAATCTCCCTTTCGTTACAAAGATATGTACGATCGAAGTATTCAGATAAGAAAAAACTCCGGGCGAGTTTTTCTTCTGTGTACAAAGTGAGTGCAGTGAGTTATTGAATATCACTTTGCATTTTCGCTCATCACTTGGCCATGCAATGTCCATTTGACTTGAAATTTTTACACAATACCCTGTGGACATATGAGATAACAATAATATACATTGCATCAACCATTGATCACTTTTTGCACATGTCAACAAAGTTACTAGATCCATTTAAAGGGATAGCTGAGTTTTGGTAATGAGAGTAGAGTTTTTTCAGAGAAAGAAAGATACCAATCCACTTGAACTTTGTTGATTTTAAAGTGGCATTTGATACTATTTGGAGAGAAGCTCTCTTGAAATGTTTGCGTTCCATTGGTGTGGACAAGTCCTTAGTCGACCTCATAGAGCGCATGTACAAGCAAAGCAAAACATAAGAACGGAAAGCTAACCGAATGGTTTGATGTCATAACTGGTGTCAGACAAAGCTGCCTCCTCTCTCCGAGTCTCTGTAACCTATTCCTGGAATTTGTGATGAAGGACATTAAAACACTAGACAGTGAAATACAGATGGGTGACATGCGTATTAACAATTTCCGATATGCAGATGACACCACCCTCATGGAACTTGTATATGAAAACCTCAAAAACTCAACGAGGGAACTGGATAGGCATGTAGAAGTTGGGGAATGAAAATCAATGCCACCAAATGCAGAATCATGACAGAGGACCAACAAGTTATTACACTGAAATGGTTCGGCCATGTGGTTCGCATGCCGCATCACCGCCTGCCATACCAAGACTAGTATAATGACTTTGATGCACGCAGACCTCGGGAAAGCCCTCGCTCATACGAGACGGAAGGACCACATTCGGTGCGATGTGGGTCTATCCCTACAAGAGGCAGAACAACTAGCCCAGGGTAGAACAGAATGAAGCAGGATGTTTTGTAGGGTTGCAAGGGGACACACCGTCCTACGCACCTAAGTAAGAATAAGTCAAGTCAACCAAGTCAGTAGAGTTTTTGTCCAAAATTTAAAGCAACCAAAACCTGCACCATTACATTACTAACTGTCAGTTATTACTCCACTCTGCTCGAAAGGAATAACACAATTAAATATGACTAAATGAAAAGTTTGTTATTATTCAAAAAGAGCCGTGAATACTCAAAAGTTTTTTTTTTTTTACTCATTGGTTCAACCATTTACACAAAAGTGTGTGCATGTGATGTTTGGTTAATTGGTTGAAACAGTGTGGAATAACGAGATAATCAACCATTATTTAAAAACCTCCTTTGTAAATTTGTTAAACAGAGGAAGCATTCAATTAAATTTGAATCCCTTTATACCTCTATAAGAAGATCAGTGTACAATTTAACCGGCACAAAACCACGTTAAGTTATTGAAAGATATATCGTATGATAGAAGGTTAGTAGGTGAATATGAATTATCTGTTAGATTCGTTATTATTATTATTCTTATTGGGTTGTAAGTGTTTTGTTGACAAAACTGAAAAAGGGATTGTGCGCCTATTACATAGTGTATATCTGGTTATTTGTATACTGATAACGATTACCACTTACTTTTTGTTGAAGGGGTAGTCTTTATCGGTATACAAATACAAATATATAGACCCCACCAGGCGCACAATCCATTTTTTGTTTTGTCATCATAACAAAATAATACAATGTATAAATAACAATGATTACACAATGTCACGCACACACAAACCCAACATATTGTGACCCTTAAAATGTCAGTTATATCACCTGCATTTGTCTCCATTATTCCCACCACCGACTTTGTTCCTCCTTTGTTCTTGTATTTGATTTCTCCTTTTTTTAAACATATGTTTCTTTGTTGTATATTACTATTTATCATGAATTAATGTTTCAATATAATTTTGTTCGTACATATACATTTGTGTTATTCATTAATGGAGGAGAAACATAATATTTTAAAGACGTAATATACCTACTTGCCGTAGTTGAATTGTTCATGGAGTTAACATTAAATGTTGGTTAAGTGGAAAAACAAGCTCCGATTTCTAAACATATAATGCTATTACTACATTCAATGCTCTAATATACCCTTGGCCCGTAAGCTAAGACTAGTTCCATTGTTTACAAGGCGGTGAGTTTATGTTTAACTGTGGAAACTGTTAACACAAAGTTTGAGATTTTGATTAAACGAGATAATTGTCTAATCTTACATCTGTACATAGCTACATTAATCAATACCGGTCACAAACTGCAAATTCTAGACCTCAAATTCATTATATGTTCAATGATAATCAATTATACATAACCATTCACTCATCACAACCAGTAATATCATTACTCGAAATTACCATAGCTCTGTACATATGATTACACGACACCTACTATTCATTTAAAATAGTAAACTTTTGCATTTATTGATATTATCTCTTTATAGTTTGGTGATAATTCGAGAACAACCAGCATGCAACGTTTATCAGTTTGTCTAAGAAAACATGTTAAGCGAAAGAAGATATAGTATTATACTGGCAAATTATTTACTTAATCAAGTATACAACTATGCATGAAATATATTTTTTGGGGTGAATACAATGTCAATATAGTCCTTTATAGTTTTGGTTTCATTTCATCTCATACAATCTAACATATGCACGGATGTGTACAACATTCCGCAAAACTTTATTGCAAAACTCATGGCGCATTAGTTCATAACAACGTCTTGTTTATACGAATGCATTACAGATTTTGTTCCATCATCAAATTGTATTCATACAAAGTAGTCGTTGGTATTTACTTCATACTTTAATAATTCATACTATATTATGCTTTAACATACTATACATGTATAGTGATCAAATTTCCAAATGTATAAGCAGAGTAACCATGCAATATTTGCAAGAGGAACAAAGTGAAACATTCATGATGAAACATTCCTGAAATAATTCAGTTCTCGGCTAGGTTATTTGTTTTCTTTTTTCGTTTTTGTTTACATTCATTCTCGTGTAATTCTAAGTAATCAGCATACAATATGTAACAAAAAATACATGAACCGTTTGTAGGAGAACATGACAACCCGCCTGTACTTCTACATCATCATTTATGGCGAATCTGCTGACTCCAGATTTGCTAAAAAAATACAGAGATTATTTTTACAGTGCACTTAAAGTTCAATGATACCTGCATGGTGGTAATATTCGCTGGCTTTATCAAAATAACAGCCGTTAAAACACAAAGGCGCATATATACATGTCAAGTTGAAACGTTTCACACATTTGGAAATGTAAATGAGAATGTGATGTTTGATTATAATTATTTGTTTACAAATTATATTTAGAAACAAATTGTAAAACATAATTGGTTGTTTTTAATTATTTTATTTTAATTATATAATGAACGTTGATCACCTACATGTATCCCAATCTGAAATACTTGTGGATATTTCAGCTGTTTCTAAAATTAACCATATCATACAAATTGTGTGCTCTTTCAAATTTTACACTCAGCTTTACACTTCTTAAAGCGCCCTCTTTTCCAAAACTGTTTATCTCTTTAACTTTTGAAAAGTAACTTTAATGCAAACATGACAGGTATTGTTACGAACAAGCAAACAAAACGGAAAATACTGTCTATAAACCAATCTAGAATAACCTATTATAACATGCATACTGCATTGATATTTGAGATAATGTTAATTTGCATACAATACAGGAACATAATAACATTAACATGTACGTATTCTTTGTCGGTTTTCTAATCTTTTCCCACACAAACGATAACAAAGGTGTATGCATTATAATAATACATGTGCAATGATGCAGATTGACAAATAGTAAACATTTAACCGCTAGATACGTCTCTTGTAAAATATAGATACATGTTTTAAAACAACAAAAATACACAGGCAATTCAAATATATTTTAATCTGGTGATGGTAGTTACATTTGACTTGTAATCAATAATAATGTACTCGATATAAGATAACAAGGTAGTTTTCTGGCCTGTATTATTACATTGATTAATTTGCACTATTATATTCAGATTAGTTGAGACAAATATATTCAACCCTAAATAAATCCAGCCATTTGAGGTGTTCATACGGCAGGGGGGGGGGGGGGGGGGGGGGGACATTGTTTCCCATAGGATTTTACTCATAAAACGTCCGATAGGCCACGAAAATGTACCCACATATCACGTAAAGGGTATGTTGCTATATTATGTTATTGACAAATTCACCCATTTTCATAATTATGGCAATTTGCCCCTTAACTTCGTGATTAAATATGATGCTTACATGACCATACACGAAATTCTTTCATGAACCGGTCGAGAACCAATTGATATCTGTCTGACCATGGCATGTTCTCGTTTCTACCTTATATGCAGCGTAAGTTCGCCAGCATGCAAAATAGTGACAAATGATACTACATCAATCCATCAATGTCAGTATGTTATATACATACATTAGTGTAATCGGCGTAATGTGTAACATGTACATGTACATGGAACATTTTAGAAGACTTACAAATATCGTTACAAAAGTAATGGACTCAGAATGCTCTCATATGGAACCTTTTGCCTGATTTGCATAATTATATCAGAACTGACTTCTTTATACTCAACGAACTGCCTTCTTTTTCAAACAAAACTTTGTAACCAGCTTAACTGCTTTTCCGGGCAGGGGGGGGGGGGGGGGGGGAGGGGGATGGGATGTTTTTGACCGAACGGTAGTTGACTTGTCGGGTAGTTGTCATAGGAGTAATATTCCGGGGGTACATTGTCCGGGGGGTCATCGACCGTGGGAAGTTGCCTGGGGGGTAGTCGTCTGGGGGTTAATTATCCAAGGGTTAGCTGTCTTAGGGGTAGTTTTCTTGGGGGTTATTGTCTTGGGGGTTATTGTCTTGGGGGTTATTGTCTTGGGGGTAATTGTCCTGAGGGTAATTGTCTGGGGGTAATTGTCCTGGGGGGTATTTGTCATTAATACGGGCCATTCTAACAAAACTTAACTACCCCTTTAATTGTTTTTGGGGGGGATCATGATATTTGGCCTGGTTGGATTTGGTTTCAATCGGTATAGTATGACGTGTATAACTTGTCTGTTTTAAGCCTGCTTGAATTTTTATTTTGTTATACATGCACAAGTCACTCATCAAAAGTTATATCACAAACCATTGATATCATACTCAATATAATTATTATTATATTCCACATACTAAGAATCTTGCTCTACGATTGGTCAAAAGTTAATCACGTGATGAAATATAGTTTCGCCCATCATTGATGGGAGAAGAAAACTTCGTTACACTCTGTAGATATCTTGGGTGAAAGTGCGTTGCACTCACTAGATAAAAGTACTATCTAGTGAGTGCAACGCACTTTCACCGCGGTTGCATTGACTTGACTGTGGAGCTCGTGTGTGGCCACTCAAATTCCGTACCCAAATATATGTGGCGTGATACTGATAACTCTATGCGCGCGAATTACAAATTGAATTGTATTCGTTGTGCATACATAGTACACTGAAGCTGCATGCAATACGCTATGCACTGTACGTATCGTACATACCACCGTTTGCTGCGCTGTTAACCCGCTGTTAATTGCTCGTTCTGTTGTTCGACGTAAGATTTGAGCTCTAACGAAGCTGAAATGGACATTTTTGTGCTTGAGAGTGAAAGTAAAAATACAAAGCGACAACTTAAGTTCAGCCTGAAAGTGTTCCAATATCATTGCGAATGCTGGAAGCATACATTTTGACGAACTGTCTGACATGGACTTGAAGGCGCTACACCAAGTGTTGGGGAGACTCTATTTTCGTGTTTGTTGACTTACATTTCGCGTTTTAACTTTTGGAATTTTCACTTCCTCGGCGATCTGAATGTATATAGCTATCTTTCCTCAGCTGCGCTTCGGAAAGATAGCTACATCCAGCTCGCCTCGGAAGTGATAGTTTGTCCCATCACCTTCACCAATGGTAATTATTTGCTTACTATCCAATAAGATATCATTGTGATATTTTATATCACATTTCTCCGATAACCACAATTGGCACTATTGGCGAAACAAATGACACATACACTAAAACGAATATTTTGTTTATATAAGCGTGACGTTTTAGCTTGCTTGCGCACGTAATTCGGAAATTATATATATGGATTGGGATAGTCTCTTTAGGCGGTGAAGGCCGCGGCGCGGTTGATCGACAAGACGCTTTAATCGGCATCATTATTATAGGTATGTGTCTTTTTGAAACTTTGTCCTGGCCCTTTGCCTTTCCTCTTCTTTGCCTTGGCGAGACTGTAGTCACCCTCGACGCGATCGTCAAACAAGCTAGCACAACAAACCCACCATGGCCTGCTAACAACTTCGCTTGCCTCACTCTGACTCCTGTTATACCGAGCCATATCTTCACGGACATCAACATCATCATGGTGTTCTTGTTCAGCCAGCGTTGTGTCAAATGTCTCATCTTCTTCCATTGTTTCTTCAATGTTGTCGCCCATCCCCGGGAAATATTCTTCGGCTACCGCCAGTAGTTCAGCCCCGATCAAAGCATCTCGCAACTTCACGCTTATCTTTCGCGTGTCAGAGATCTTTGATTTATCAACCCAGTGCACAAGCATAGTGAATGTACCATGAAACGTTACCTCTGCAAACCTCATATTTGTTTGCTCATATCGCTTTACCTGCGCCATACTGTAATCCAGGTTCAGCCCAATAAGGTCAAGCTTGTCGTTCGGGATGTTTTCAGCTACCCTATATAGCTTTTTCTCGAAGTCATTCTTGGGTTCAATCTCGACAATAACCTCGTTTCGAGATCTGAGAAAACATTGACAAATAGGAAAACAAATGCATGTTGTACAAATAACATGTTGTAAAATATATTACTTGCATGTAACATGTATTAACAACTGGATCAGAACATGAACGTCTTAATTTCAACAAGTGATTATGACTAAGACATTAAGTAACAACCAATGTGTAGTCTGTGCGGAACGTAGCACGGACAGCAAATATGCAAATATGTGAACAGTTTCGGACTGCAACATCGGTCAAAAGTGACAATTGATCAGGGCGGGGTATCGGCCATAATAATGTTAAGCTCTACTCAGCACATGTTTAACTAATGTACGAAATTTGAATTCCCATTTTTGCAATCATCTCCGCTAACATGGAATTTGCATTGACTGAACGCAGTTAATTTGTAAATTATCGTTTATTTTGGGCACTATGCATGTATGTTGGGTTTAGACTACTTACAATACTTGACCACATTTCTACTTACATTGCGTCTGTGCTCTGCCCCTTGGGTTCTGCACGGAAATAAAGACATTCAAAATACACAGCTCGTTATCTGGTTATAGGTAGATCTATAACCTTCTACGCGACACACGTTTTCCGATTAGATTGAATCCAACGTCAAGTTACATACCATTCTGCCTAATTAATATACCAAATATTGTATTTAAATTGTAACAAGTTGAGTATTCATTAAATAATTAACATAGCCATTACAATGCTTGATACAATTTAATTTACATGGACAAACCAGAAATATAATTACGGTGTAGAACATTCCAATTCCAAGTTTTATACAATTATGCAAAATTATTTGCTTCACAATAGTATAATGATTATACCTTTCAGTTCTGCTTGGACAATTCGTTCCTCTAGGATTTCGTCTCCTTGACTCAAAGTGAGCGTGAAATTCTTATTCCCTGTGACATCATTTGAGAAGTCCAATTCAAAGTCAACCGTGTTGGACTTCTTTTTCATGAGTTTCTCGAACGTGATCTAGAACCCACCGACATGCAAGTACACAACATATATTAGCATAATTACACAATAAGCTAGAACAATAATTAAGTAAATTTGCTCATCTTTCGGTTCATTCTAATGAATATCTAAATTCACGTAATGAGGAATTTAGCTATCATAACTGCCTTGTGTTAATCATCATATCGATATGAGAGTCGGCACAACATTGTTTTTAGTTCAGGTTAGAGTTCATTCGTTTATGATCAAACTGCAAATACCAATCTGCTGACTCTGAAAGGTTATGTCAACGACAGTAGTCAGGCAAAAATATCCCATATCCGAAAAGAACCATGGACATGTATATACCAACTTATTTTATATTTCAGGATAGTCAGTCGAAATAATCATAATGTTATATATTTATGTCAGGCCCACTCATCTGACTACGAGAAATAATATATTGCATGTTGGGGGTAACATATTAATATATTATTCTAAACCGAACACCAAAAGTAACTACCCCCTCCCCTAAACAACTGATCATAATGTCTTAACCGATACTTGTTACAATATGTCATTTTACCACGATATTCACACAGTTCATATGTAAAATGTGTGTGAAAATCAGAGATATCCATCATTTCATGGCTAAATCGAAGTCGCATGAACTTTGGCATGCCTGTACATTGTTATGAAACAGCATTGGTGACTTATTGGATTGATTATGTGTTGTAAAACAATGCTGATTGATATTGAATTCGTTGTTATGTTTTAAAAGCACATGCGGTTACATGCATTACTTGAAGATTCGCAACAATTTTCTCATTAGTATGTACTTACTCAAGCATGGATTTACAGTCACCTCGTAATTTTACACATCGTTTTTACTAAATGCCATATAAATATTTTGGCGAGACGAAACCTTGAAACGAGTTTCGGTTATGAAATTATGATAAGTTATTTAGAGAGCTGTTACTTTGTTGTGTTTGGTTTACATTCCGCTCACCAAGTACAGACCCCTCACCCCAATTTTGGGTAGGGGGAGGGAACTTGTCAGCTGGATAACAAATTGGAAAGATGTTGGGGTAACAGACCTCAGCCCCAATCAATAATGTGCTCGTACTCCTATGACCATACCTTAGATTCTTGCTTGCAATTTGTATCCCGGTCAATGCACGCCACGACTAGTTCACCCTTTGAAGACTTGGGTAAACACTCAGCGGATTCGTGAGCAAAGATATTCTGTCCCTTCTGCTTCAATTTCGAAAGAAGTTTCTGTAAAAAGAGGTACAAATAATATGTATGGTCAGTGCATTAATTGTCAAATAGTAACTTACCACGGGTCTTATTCTATTCATATCGAAAGTTAAAAAGAGATGCAAACAAACTGCACTTCTTCCTTCGGGTAGCACAAACAATACATAACAGGCATGCACAACTCAACCACTGGATCCAATGTAACATTCAACCATGTAAAAACTATATACGTATACAGTTTAAGTCAAACTGAACGAAAGCTGACTTTAATAGCTTAAAATCCAAAATTATAAACATATCATGTTGATATTGGTATCAGGCTAAAGATTGGGACATTGCGTTTACAACCATATATCATACACTATGATCTCTTCACGCTTCACCGAGCGCGACCAAATTATCCAAAGTCATGCAAAAACTTCCCGTGTCCAAGTTTGCAGTGTTCTTGTTGTGTGAATGGTTGCATCTGTTTGTGTTTCTTCAAAGATAACTTCATCCTACATGTCTAATTCAGAGCCCCTGCCTCCAAACAGTGAAGTTGCTGATGGGAGGAGGGTATGGAGGGCATGACAACATGACAACACCGGCAACCAGCTGGTATTTCAATTCGTTTTAATTTACCACAGGATATTCTCGAAATTTTCTTTTGAAAACAAAAATCGGTAAACAGACGCATCCATTCATGATGGAACAAGACAACGACAAACTTGGACAAGGGTAGTCTTTCTATGACTTGGATAATAAGGTAGTGTTCGGTGAAGCGTAAAACAATAACATTATAATGATATATCATTGTAAAGGCAATTATTTAGAATTGTGGATTTATAAGCTACTAAAGTCAGGTTTCGTTTATTTTGACTCACACTGTATAGCGAAATATGAAGAGCTTTCAACCAAAAGGCGCTAAATCTTTGTCCCACTTTGTACACGTGCCTATGGGAATATGAAAATTGAACTTTCTATATATTGATTTTGAGTGAGTTATTTGTCGTAAGATGTGGATTCCTAGATAGCTACGTAGATTATACATGTAGATATATCGTTAACTCAATTTGTATGGAAAGTGGATTTAGCGCCTTTTGGAAGTGAGCTCTTCATATATTGATCGAGAGAGGGAGGGAGAGAGAAGGAAGGAGAGGGTGGGGGGGGGGGGGGGGGGGGGGAGAGAGATGATTTGCACATGCGGTGATACACACGGTGCCCCCTTTCCCCCAAGACAACACAACAAATAATCATTATAATAATAATAATACAAAGAAAAGAAAAGTATATTCCCCATAATACACAAATTGAATAACTAGTTTCACAAGAAAGATGCTTTTTCACACGGAGAAATGAAACCAAGAACAAGAATTTGGAACTGTTTGTTCTAGGGCATCTTTAGTAACACTATGACAGGTTCCCATTTATGTCAATTTCCACATCCAGCGAACATTTTCATTATTTTCTCGCAAGTATCCCGTTCCATTTCGGGGGCCACCCTGTATATAGTTTAAATACATTAGTATGCTCACCTGTTCATTTCGTTTGTACATCTGATAGACGTACACGTGCATGATTGGCTTTCTCTTTTTGGGCATGAATTCGGGAAACAAGGACATGAATCCGACCTTCAATCCGAATAGGTTCTTGAATACCACTCTGAACGTTGAGAAATGTTGCACGCTGATTTGGACAGATTCTGACGAAATAGCATATTCACTGGCAGGTAATTCTTGACGAGTGAATTTGCCTAGCCAATACAGATTTGAAAAACAAATGAGAAACATGGATTTGAATTAACTGTACAGCAATATTTCCAATTCGTAGTGAAAAGGAAACAGCATCAATGTTGCGCAATTCACAATTTATATTAACCAAAGATTAATATTATTATAAACATATACAATTTCTTAAAATCGTGATGAAGGGTATTTCTCTAACTGGTTGTTTATTATATTTGCAGTTATATTTTAATTTAATACTTTCTTAGTGGCCAAGAATACTAAATTTAAGTTATTACAGACGAGAACAGAATCAAACAAGCGTACCCTTTCCTTCATTGACGCAAAGTATGACACGTGTATCGTCAGTGATTTCCTCCAGACTAGTGCAATGTGGGATTTTGATTTTGACCGGCTTTTTGAACTTCAGGCCAGAGGGGGTGCACAGGACAGGTGGAGATACTTGGACGTCTCCCTCTTCGTCTGGCATATCGGGGACCTGTATATGGAAGGCAGTTCATGCCAAAAACGATATCGATATGATGATATACAAATGCATTGCGTTATGATGTGCATATTACTAACGTATTATTATAGTCATGTCGGTAATGGGTATGTTTATAGTGAGAATTTATCTTTCAGTAAAGAAGATATATTAGAAAAAAGGCTAATTCGTTAAACAAATAATCTTTTTAACGAATACAATTGATGCTTAATACATGATAAACAAACAACATGGCGCCTGTTATAATACACCTCATACTAAAATAATCACATTCATGAAGAAGGTTAATGAATGGCATATTTACGGATATAATTATACATTCGGCGTTTACTGCCTTGAAACTGTTCAGTCCATGCTTAGTTGGCATGCATTATTGGTCATACCTGGGTTGGTACCCTAATCGTCACCACCTCCGTTGAATCTTCTGGAAGTGCCCCGGCCGGTACCTCCATCTGAACATCACCCTCTCCAAGCTGCACCTCTCCTCCCTCGTTCCCTACCGTTGTGTGGGAGAATGAGTTCTCTAATCCGGGCTGCTCGTGTATAGCTAGGTCAATGGACAAATGAGATAAAGTAAACGAGATTCATTCATCCCCCTGATGAATAGGTATTACGTAATTATTTACGTCCATGAATGAGAGGGAGAACCCGAAGCGTCTGGCATAATGTCAATATTCGGGCAACATACAGGCACCTACATATTCGGTTAAAGCCCTGTCATACACGAGCAACAACTACGTCATATTTCGGTATACTCATGCCACACTCAGGCAAAATAATGTTCTATTCCGGAAATATAAACACGAAGATTCGTACAATTTGAATCATTAACTTCTAGAAAACAACATTTACAATAACTAATTAAACACTGTTCCTGCAACCTTGCATGTTTTACCCTGTTCGCATTTATCATTTACGACTCATTTTTTAGAAGAGTAGCGTTTTTAGTGTTCATTCATTTTTGGAAAACACATTTAGCTTTCATTTGTAAGCAGAATCCCATATTGGCTAAGCTGAAATGGTCGTATGCTATTCATTGAAACGCGTCAGTTGAATGGGTGTGTTACAAATAAACTAGGTCTTGGGGTAGCATACATTTTGCACACTACAAAGCGTCACATTATACATAATACAAAACAATATATATTATGTAATATGCCTAATGTGAAAATATACAGGTTGCACAAATAGACTTCTATTATACTAAACAATATACACAATATGTGTCTTAATTCGTCATATTCGTAATACCATTTGAAACCGACTCCGCAGCTCCGGTGATGTGGATCGCCTGCAAAACGCGAAGCAAGTCGACTCGTTTCCCTCCATCCTGGACCCACTGACGCAGAAGCGGGAGTGCACGTTCCTGTATCAGATGAATCGAAGGAGCCGATGGACCCTGTTCGATCTCTTTAACAGTTACAAGCGCTTCCACGTCTAATTCGGCGCATAGGCCGATGAGTCGGGGCATCGATTCGATTCTCTTTGCTATCTCTCCGCAAATAGCACGGACCGTCATACCTTTTAGGGTAATGTCAAAGAAGGGAACATTAACAATTGTATTTCATTTAAATAACAAAAGTGCATTATATCACCTGAATATTCAGACTCGAGTATCTAACACCAAACTTTTTTCCATTATGTTGTAGGGCTTAGTCACATACGAGTTACTGATTGGCTAAACGCAGACACATGAGTTTAATCAAATTTAGTATGTAACACGGAAGAGCAGAATGTAACACCCCTTAGAGTCGCGATATATCGATACAGGATAATTTTAGCTTAGATCTACAGCAACAAATGATAGCGATGCTATCGATTGGAGGTGTTAAGTGTTATTCCTTTTTTTCCCTCCAAGTTTATGCTTAGGGGCGCGATGTTAACCCATTCCTAACGAGATTATCAAATCCCCATAAACTGTGTATACAGCCCACCCGGTTCGCGTTGCGTCTGACATCCACATAATTATAAACTTTGCACAATGCGGTGCCCTTCCGGTTTTCTAGCCACAATCGATAGCGCATCCAAAGATAGTTTATAGTATGACGTCACAATGACTTGTCAACATATCATTGAGAACAGCATTTTACCCTATACATTACGGTTAGGGAACTGCCCTTGTTTTATTCCTGGTCACGCTACTGCAGCTACGCACATTTAAAACATAGAGCAGTGTAGTGCAAATTGGGTTGCAATATTGGTAATACCCGCTTAACATGTAAAGCTTTTGTACCTTTTGTAGATTTGATGAAGTAAAACTCCTTCACCGTCTTCATGATTCTTCTCCTCTCGCTATCCGTGAATTGTGATGTTCCATGCAACCATCTATCCAGCGCAGCCCGAGCCAGAGATTGCGTGTCGCTGATTTCAAACACATTTGCGATAGTACCATCCTTAATTCCCAGCTCTCGAAAGAGGCACCATAACATGGTCAGGCTCGTTATGGATTGTGCCACATCCACCAGCTCTTCCTGAGAAGGCGAGCCGCCAGACTCGTCGATACCTGTTGCACCTCCACCGATGTCATCGTCCGCGTTCTCTGAAAGAAACCCATTTTCTTTGAATCTGTGTGATAAATATAAACACTATCATAAGATAACTCAGAAGAAAAGATAAATGTCAACTAAATAAAATTAATATTCCAATATTGTAAACATGGTACAAATTGACCAAATATTAACTGGACAAGAATAACATTCTTAAAAAAAAAAATTATGTATGTTTTCTATATAGATTGGCCATCTGAAATTAATGACAGTAAGTGTTTTCACTAATTTACATGAACAGCTCAATATCATCATTCATCTGCATCGACTATTCAACGACTGTTTTGTGTTTAAGGTATACATTTACGAACACATCAATTGTGGAAGATCTATCCCACATAGTGTGAATCTTCTGCCATAACTATGCTAATGGTCGACATAAGCATGGATGCATTTAGTCATATCATTTAATTTCACATATAACAACAATTACATTCGCAACTTTCACCTTGTCAAGATACGTTCTATTTCGTCGTCGCAAGCGCAGTCGACTGGGAGTTCTCCAGCGTTGTTCAGTGCGTCGATCTCCGCACCCTTTCTGAGGAGGTATTCCATGACTTCGAGATGACCCATGTTAGCGGCCATATGTAGAGGTGTCCACCCGTCTGAATCACCTTGCATCGTTGCAGCACCTTCTTCGATGAGAAACTTCACGATGTTTAGGTGACCTTTCGCAAGAGCCCGATGGAGGGGAGACTCGCCTTTTGAATCAACCTTATTGACGTTAGCTCCACGACGAACGAGATAAGTTACAGCGTCCAGATGTCCCCATCGTGATGCCAAGTGAAGCGCGGTGCCACCAACTCCATCCTTGTTATTAATGCTTGCATCGCTCTCTAACAAGGATGTAAGAACCTTCATGTTGCCGCTCTTCGCTGCGTGGTGAAGTGGTGTCATGCCGTCCTTGTCTTTCCCATCAACGTTGGCTCCTTTCTTGAGCAGAGAAGTGACGGTGTTGAGATATCCTCTATGCGATGCGCAGTTTAGTGGCGTTAAACCGTCGCTGTCCTTCTCGTTGACATTCGCTCCCTGGGCTACAAGGAAGTTAACGACGTCCTGTCGACCCAAGTACGACGCGCAGTGCAGCGGCGTCCATCCATCCTCGTCTGTTGTAGTGATATCAGCACCTGCATCCACGAGGAACCGCACCATGTCCAGGTGACCCTTGTAAGCTGCCCGATGAAGTGGGGTCTGACCCATCTCTTTGGTCCAGTTTTCACTGCACGCATACTTGTTTATGTTTGATCCCTTCTTTAATACGAGGAATTTGGCTATGTCGACGTGATTCGACTCTGCTGCGACAAAGAGTGGTGTCTTCTGAAGTCCAAGCGCCGATAGCTTGTTGACATCTGTACTGTGTTCGCAAAGAGTCTTTACCATACGTAGATTGTTACTGTACGTAAAGAAAATGAGATACATTGCTACGGGTATTGCAATTTGAATACAAATATAAATACATATAATACAAACAAAGTCATAAGGCAATGATTCAAATATGAGACTGGCTCTGGCAAAACCAGGAACTTCGACGCATTAACAATGCTGTGTACATGGCCAGAAAGGGTCAAACAATGACCTCAGGGACCAAATGGTCATTTAAATATTATATTGTTAAACAACTTTTCTAGTTTATAATAAGATATGCAATATTCCGAAATATTATCGAGAAAAAAGCTATATCTTAGGAAAAAAATCAAGAATGACATGTATTTTAAAGTACGTGTTGCACTTTAACCTCAATGATCTCCATTTTTTGTTAGGATAATAAGAACAAATTTACAACAATCATAACTTCGAATTTTTTTGTCCGATTGGCATTTCAATTGAAAAATAACGAGAGCAATTAAAAACAAAACATTATATCAAAAGCTAAGTTTTACATTTTGTGCCAAATTTGCTGGTTTTGCCAAAGCCGGTCACATGTATCTACTTATCATTTAAAGTGGTAGTACAGTTTTTGTAAGGCTGAACTTTAGTAACCAAACCTGGACAGTAACATAATAAACTAATAGTTATAACTCTACCATGATCGAAAGGTATATACAATTACAAACTACTAAGTAAAAAGCCCATTATCATTCAAAAATAGTCATTAAAACACAAGAGGGCGCTCTCTTAAAAGATTAGATATTGATTAATATTTCAGCCGTTTCTGGACCGATTTTGACCAAATTAATAAAGTTTATTCTGCCATTACATTTGCATGTTCTCTCAAATTCGACACTCAGTTTGTCATTACCTCACAACAAAACGGTGATGTGCAGCGCCCTCTCTACCAAAACTCTTTACCAAAACTGAACTACCCCTTTAACATTACTTTATTACTCTAATCAGCGTTGGTTACGTGTTTAGCGCAAGATGTATAACTACCTATCATCTACTTGAATAAAAGTTAGATTACGATACTTATACAATACATATATAGGTAAGTGTATGTTATATGTGTGTTGAATAGGTTTATGTTGATACGTCTGTATGTTGCACTGCGTTTTGCGACTGTTCATAATTATGATTTAAAGTTATCCATAACAGGACAAGTACGGTTTTGGTCAACTGATTTTAAGTTACCGAAACCTGCACCATAACATGACAAACTAATTACTCGCCCATGCTCGTGTAATAGGTTCATACAAAAAAAAAAAAAAATGGCTTACCATGTCTTGCTTGTGAATAAGTGCGAATTGATAACAGATCGTATCACTTAATGTCAATTAATTTTGCTTACAAAAGAACAGCGTTCACGGAACCCTTATCATTCTACAGTCTAAAATTAAAACTAATCCATTATGATTATCCCATTACTATAATGAACCAAACAGCAAAGTGCAAGAAAACAGCAAAAGCTCCAATGAGTGTCGTCGAACTTGCCGATGTATCATTTTATTTGTATACTAATATATAAATCACCTACTTACAATATTTACCAACTTTTTAAAACCGTACTTTATGTATAAGAGATAACAGATAACGCAAACAAATTGTATGTATATGTATGTATATTTATGCGTTTAAAAACAACTACTAGGCGCCTGGGATGTTTGTGTAAAGGTTAATGGGGTGAAGTTTGAGTAGACTCGCACTATCACATCTTTGTCTCATATTTGTTCTAGACGTTGTGTAATTATTATGTGGATGTGTTGTTCCCAATGTACCCGTAATTACTGTTTACAAGCGGGAACCATGTTCCCATAAATAATGCAGCTGGATGTATCATTTTAAAGTGATCCCTGTAAAGTGTCTAACTCCACGAACATTTCTTGGAGCATCCTCGTTTCTCTTACACCGTGTTGTTTAGTTTAATATGGTAATAGGGTTAGAACTGTTAAAAATGTCCCTTTAGTATGAATATAATTCTCATTACAAATACTAGTTTGAAAAAAGTTGCCCAACGCTTTTGGAAAAAAGTACAATTGCCGTAGCTGAACACATCCGGCCGTGGCCGCCGGCGCGCCACGCGATCACGGACCCAGGCCGTCGGGGTGGCCGAAACTTTGTTCTGCGCAACGAGTCGATGTAGTCGACTGTTGAGCCGATCTATCTCGCGCGCAACAATTCTGTACCGTCTGTATACATTAGTGCTTTTGCATTTTGGGACTTGAAATTGTGCAATCTGGTGCATACCTAGATAGGAAATTCGGTAACTGTATCAGGGAAAGCGTGTTACGATACGATCGACCAGAATTTTTAAATATGTTTTTCATAAAGAAACAATATAATTTACACACTAATATACAAGTATGCCCCCACCACACACCCATTTAGTGTCAAACAGAGTTCCAACATAAATCATATGCTACATTATGAATGATCCAATATCATTGCCTACAGTCAAGAATGATTTCCGAGAGAGCGAAGAGACCGAGGGCTGGGGCAGAGCCACAGAGAGAGAGGGCATCCCCCTCCAATGGGGAAGATTTTGCATTCATATACTTGAAATGGTGCAATTTGGTGCACGTCACACAATCAGCCAGAGCACTAGTGCCAGCCTACACGGGAACTACGTGGCCCGGTACAGAAAAAGTACTTACTCCGGACCATACGCACGTTACACAACAAACTGACATAATCTGTTCGCGCGCGAAGCGCGCAGCAAACAATTCAAATGGATGTATAAATTAGTTTTGAACGTTACAATCAACAAGTCTTAGCTCATACATTAAATTTTGTCTTTCCCGCTCTTCTTCTTCTTCTTCTTCTATTTCTTTTTAGGGGGAAGGGGGGGGGGGGGGGGTTGGGGGTGCCTATGTCTGACACTTTACAGGAATCACTTTAACATAATATGAAGAGCTCGTTTTCAAAAGAGGTTAGGTCCATTTTACATCAACATTCATTTGTTTAGCTTAATGTATAGATTTCGAGCAGCTCTATACGGTAAAGCTAACAGAAAACTGAAATTCATACTAAAAAGTTGTTAAATTACACAGAAAATTCTGATTTTTTTTTCAAAAGAGGTTAGGTCAAACACAGTTTGTTTCCAAAAAAAGGTTAGGTCTAAAAAGAAATGAAAAACAAAATTAATACAACAGAACAGAAGATGCTGGGATGTGTTTAAAGTGTTATTTTACAATCCCATTATGATGCTCTTTCATGTAATAGAATTAAATATCCTCTCAACATTGCTATGAGAAATAAAAATCCCTCTTTTTCTCAAAACTAACATAACCCTTTTTTAAACGAACTCTTCATATTGACTGCGATTAAATACAGACGTCTGGTCTACCTTCAGTTAATGATTTCCCTATTAATCCACACTTATTTGTTGTTTTATTATATAGGGTGATGCGGATAAGTATGCCCTACCTGTATCAAAAAGTCTTTCAAACATATCAAATACACTAGAGATTAACAAATCTCAATAAAACTAACAAGTAATTTAGAGTTTAAATAATTACAATTACATCTATTAACAACTTTCACCTCCCTGGTTCTCTATCACCTTCCAACATTGTTTATTCCAGCCCCTGTCACCTTCCAGATTTGGAAGATTTGTGTGACGCTGTCCCTTTAAATCAATATCACACCCGGAAGTTCTAAAGCACACTGTCCAAGAAAGTCTATAAATTCCACAAAAAACGCTCAAATTTGCTGGGAATTGTTTATACATGTAGACTAACATCTTAGTTACAAAGGTTCATTAACATTTACTCACTGTGCCTCAGGAAAAAAACATGCAAGGGCAGCATTACTACTTATACAGGTATGGCATACTTAGCCGCATCACCCTTTGAACATCAATGTAGCTAGTCGAGACTAGTGTAGCCTATTCCTTATACCACCCTTTTACAAAATATATAGCCCCATCGAGATGATTTTTCTTTTATCTATTTGATTCATGATCTGTACTGTCATTGTCCATGGTATTTGACAATCATAGTAAGTGTAAGGTGGAACGATAGCGAAAACACTGAGTGCCATGGTCAGAGAGGGGAGGGGGGAAGGGGGTCGCTTGACATAATCTCGTACACGCATATATACAAGTGTTTTTAATACCTTGCGCTAGGAATGAACAGGTATTATAAACAAAAACCATACAGGACATTTAAACAAAACATATTATATGACAAACAAAGGATTCGGTCGTTTCTCTATTTATTTGGTGATTGTTTTTCTTGCTGTGGTGATAGTGTAAAAGTACATTGATTGGAGGTAGGCAACGCCGAATCCTGTGTTATATAAGTGATTACAGTGTTTAGTAATTTATTATATTGGTATCTGACTAGTTATGCTGTCATACAAATTCCTAATTATACTGCCATAAAACTT
Source organism: Echinarachnius parma (assembly GCA_037951105.1). Classification (NCBI taxonomy): domain Eukaryota; kingdom Metazoa; phylum Echinodermata; class Echinoidea; order Clypeasteroida; family Echinarachniidae; genus Echinarachnius; species Echinarachnius parma. Next base: position 86,883 of record JBAMJV010001456.1, read on the forward strand.
GAATTCTCCTGCACACACACATATGGACACACCATTCAGTATGATGAAACGTTTTAAATTCATGATAACATTGTTATTGATACCTTTTTGTCTGTACATTTTGGTGATATGGACATCGATTCGGACTACTACCCCCTGGACAATTACCCCCAAGGTCAATTATCCCCGGACAACTACCACCCGGACAATAACCCCCTAGGAAAATTATCCCCAAAACAATTACCCCCAGGATAATTACCTCCAAGACAATTACCCCCGGACAACTACCACCCGGACAATTACCCCCGGATGATTACCCCCCCCCCCCCCACAGTCAATTACCCCCCGGATGATAACCCCCCTCCCCCTCCCCCCCCCCTCCCCCCCCCCCCCCCCCCCCCCCCCTCGTTAATTATGTGTGTGTGTAAGTGTAGGCGCGTTAGTGTGTATGCGCAGTGGGCATGTTTTTCTGTGTTTATGCAAATAAGCGTACTGATCGTCGTCTTCTCCCTTCCCTCTTTTGGAGTTTTGAAAAACGGGCACAAGTTAATCATATTCGTGCAAAATCATGAAATATTTGGACAGAATAATATCACTAATAATATCCGGACGGGTATGCGGTGATTGTGTTTGTGTTGTTGTTTGTCAGGTTACAATGGGGAATATGGTATCCGGGCAGCTGCAGACCTCAGGCCTCTGCCAACAAATGTGACCAGCTATAGCAAAACCTGGCACTTGAATGTAATTCATGTTTGAAGAAATAGGCATATTGAGTTTACATAATTTATTGTGTGTAAAACACTTATGATTGTAAACATTCGCTAATTATTGAACAATTTGTTAGAACAAAATATTAAAATTAAAGCTTCTGGTCAGGCCTTTATGATAATCCAGGCCAGTAGCCGGAAGGAGGGGGTGGGGGTTGCGTACGCCCCCCCCCCCCCCACCCCAACTCCCAATTCGGAAAGGTCTACTTTTTTAGCAATCTCGAGTCAACGTTGTATTCGTCTCGACCATAATACCGGCTAACACGACTCTCAGCCTGTGGTCACGGCCTCAAACATTTTTGGCAAGTGATCTCGGTCCCGTTTTTGTAAATTTCGCACCTTCCCATAAGAAATCCTGGCTACGGGTCTGCCATCCACACTTTTGATTTTACCGACAAGTGCTGGGTTTTGTTTTAGCTGTTCACAAATATGCCCATATGCCACTGATTATAATTTAGCAAATGAACGTAATATACTGTTTGTGAGAATGCGGTAAGAGTTTGAACCATACAAATATCTGGACATTAGGTTGGTAATGTAATTGATGAGTTACAAGATGGGAGGTTACCTCTTCACAGCATAGTGCAGAGCTGTAAATCCATTTTCGTCCACCTCATTTACATCTGCAACGCTGGCAAGCAGTTTGCGTGTTTTCTTGATGTTCTCTTCCCTGACTGCCTCAATCAAATCCATGGTGACAACAGAGAGCACTGCTTCGAATAATGAACAGGAATTAGGATAATCTTAACTATCGTCCTTTGTACTAATACTGCACATGCGAGCGGTGCACGAACTCGAGATGGCGCTCTCTAAAAACAAATTGGTTTAAACCATTTGAAATAAAATATTGTGCATGTTAAGGTTCGTAAAAATAGTAATTGGATTGAGAGATAATCAATGACTATTACAAAACTTCTTTTGACAATTTTGGAAAAGAGAAAGCATTTTTTTTTTTTTAATTCATAATGGTTGGTTCAAAATTAGCTAATATTTGCGGGGGCCCTACATTTTATTACAAATGGTTACGTGGATATTTTAGCCGTTTCTGAACCGATTTTTTATCAAATCAAGTTTATTCTGTCACTAAAATATTATGCTCTTTCAGATTTTAGAATCGGTTTTTCATTATTTCACAACACATTTGTTATGTGTAGCGCCCTCTCTACCAAAACTCAACTTTCCCTTTAAATTGCTCCAATAACGTTGTCACATTCAACCAAAATCACTAGGGCCTTTTTGTCCTTGTGCAGTTTGGCGTGGGTCTATCTGGACATATGATGGCGTTGTTCTAAGCACACTTGGCAACCCAAGGGCGAGGGGGGGGGGGAGGGGGGGGGGGGGGTGGGGGGATTAAACCCCCTAACCCCCCCCCCCCCCCCCCCCCCCCCCCCCCCCCCCCCCCCCCCCCCCCCCCCATAGATCCGCCACCGGTATACATACAATTGCTATATTGCCTGTGCGCCCCCTAATCTGCAGGCGTTGGGAATTTGCTTTTTCAATACATTCCTTTAAAATCCCCCCAAATGCAACGTAGCCGTGGCCTCCCACTCAATAGTGTGACACTGGAAGTGTACTTTACTGGCAGATTTTGGGTTAATATGACGTGGTTTGATGTTCCCAATATCTACCAGAATCACTCATCAGTAGGTGGTTAGTTCGGGCCTTTTCTTTTTGTATGATCACTATTTTCATCATGTAACCAATGTAAATTGTCCATGAATCTGTCACATATCGTTCAAAAGTGGAACCAGATTACATGTTGACCGGTAACAAGATAGATCATCTAACCTTACCATGACCTGTCAAATGTACGTTCCATGGCCGAGTAATGAGCACCAATGCAAAGTGATATTCACTACCTCACTGCACTCACTTTGTACACGGTTTCGAGAATCCAACGGATAATTTATTATCTGAACACTTCAATCATACATATCTTTGTAACGAAAAGGAAATTTGAAAAGCCGAAACCTGTCCTATGATGTTATTGTTAATACCAATACAACAAGGTATGAGGGAACCGCTATAATTCAAATTTGATTTTCAGGATTTGGACAATGTTACTATAATAAAGTCCCTTTAATACATCATCGTCATTGCTTCACGTGACGAATGGGGAATGTTTATATAACATAATTATATTGAAATACGAAAGCTTTTAATTCGATGAAAATAGCTCAATGTTGAAACGTAATATTTATAAATAGCGCCACCTTGTGCTAAGATTCTGACATAATACTTTCTATATAATTCATACTAGTAGTGTCTACTAGGTATATTTCAAGCCCATTGTATTTGTCATGGCTCCTTGATACACCAGGAAATTGACCCATCATTCCACCCAAATCAAATAACCATTACCGAAACAAATATCAATACAAGAATACATAACAATATAGTGTAACATCGTCCCTAAATTACTGACGTGACACCCTACCCCTGAAAAGCAGTAAGGTCGCGCTTCGATACAGCCCTAAATACACGTCTTTTATTACGCTTCTTTTATGCTGTATTGTATGAATCGTTTTGACGTACAATACTGATTGGGGAGGTTGTGTGGATATGCGTGATGATCTATGTGTTATTCCATTATCATGGATTTGTTTATATGTTTGCCATTTGATTAGCAAAACGCTCATCCGTGCCGTTCTCCCCACGCTATGCCACTGATAATCGAACAATCACTGGACCCCATAATATAATAATCTAATATCCACCGTCTTAACCCTGTATTTGAATCATAATTGGTTAATAGTAAAGTTGATTCCACTCCGGTTTCATAAAAGAGTATCGAAGACAAAATTTAACAGATTGAACATTATTGCAGATTTCATCGAAATTCTTTGTGTGATGTATTCGATTTCAAATACCGTGAACGATCAAATTATCCGAATTCGAATATCTTTGACTTCCATCGCAAAGCGTCCAAGAACGCTGGTTTGTGTATCTTTATTTTTTTCTTCTCCATAATTAGAGAGGGATTACAAAATCCATACCAATCTTCTGTTACCAAAGAGGTACAAGAGAAGTTTGACTGGTCAAGTCATGTGATTTCACACGGGATTGAAATGTAATGTGAGAGAAGAAAAGCAAGATAATGCAAACAGTTTGCGCTTTTTTTCTTCTTTTAATGGTAATCATCATCAGTGGAAGCAATCGTTTCGTTTTGTTTTGTTTATTAATTAAAAGTACACATGATATATACACCATATTATTCGAAATATAACACGTTACAAATTATACATGGAACTACAATAAACAATTATTATATTACAGGATATGTTTCGCTGACATAGAATCCGAACACTAAAAGTACACACAAAATATTTACTTAACAAATATATGTGACTGCTTTTCAAGGGTTTCAATTGGAACTTCAAGCGATTCATGCCTTTATGTTGTCTTTGTCGTAAAATAGCGTGTTTGTCCATATTTTTTTCACAATCGGGTACAATTTAAATCTTAAAGGGACATTTTCCCCATCACACATTTCCCCTTGATTATGTTCTCTACACATTAAAACAGAATTTCATGCAAATACGACCAACATTGGCGCTTTATTCAAGGGATGAGCATAATTCAAAGTCACACGCTGTACGAGATAATCCCATTCACCGCGTACATCATGGAGGCTGCCATTGATGTTTACGAAACTCAGATCGCTCTAAAATGTGAGGTCAAACCCGAACTACTCTTTTTGTTGGCTCACGTTTTGCCTTTTCTTTGTGCACAAACCGTGCGAGCTGCGAGAGCTAAAAAAAAGAGGCGGAGCTTGTTTGTTCGGGTTTGACGTAGCATTTCAGCGGGAACAATTCAAAATCCGGGTTTTAATAAAATATAGTGGCAGTCTCCACGCTATACGCGATGAATG
>JBAMJV010001457.1:0-29803 GCA_037951105.1 Echinarachnius parma
ACGACGCGTTTGAACTACTCTGTGATTGGTTAACTGTAGTTCCCAAGTAGCCCATAATGCAACCAGTTGTGGGCTCTTCCGGTGAGCAAAAATCGCTGCACTCTGGCAGCAGTGACACCCCCCTGGTTCAGACGGTAAAAAAAGTAGACTGCGCGCAGTCGCACGCTTATCGCGCGCTCATTCTGCGCAAAATCTTACAAGTATCTTTCTTGTGGTTATCTTGTGGTTTGCAAACCACAAGATAACCACAAGATAACCACGAGATTGCGCATTTTTGCAGTGTGCGCAATCTCGTGGTTTGGAAACCACAAGATAACCACGAGTTTTGCGTGTTCAAACGAGCGCAAACCACAAGATATTCTTAAGAATTGCAAACCACAAGATAACCACAAGATAACCACGAGATTTGCTTTTATCGTCTGAATGCGGCTATTGAGTTGTGTTTTATTTAGTCTAAATTATAATAAACGTACCCCTGACGAAGCCCTATGGGCGAAAATTCGGAGAACTATGTTTTCTTACGGTGTTTTATTTAAATTTTTGTCTCTATTCACCACACCGACGCAGACCATCTTTCTGAACTAGATAGATAGATAGATATATAGATAGGTAGATAGATAGATAGATAGATAGATAGAGTGTGTGGATTATCATGAGAAGAAAAAATCAATAGTGTCGTCGGCAAAGAGTACAAACAATAAACATCAACATGACCTTCTTCTGCGTCTTCTTTATCACCATCTTCGTGTTCTCCTTCTTATTTTCTTTCTGTTCTCATCAGTTCTCTCTTCTTTTTTTCTTTTTTGCTTATCATTGCCATTATAGTATTATCATTTTTTGTTTAGTTGTTACTGTAATAATCTTATTAGTACAACTTGTTGTATCATTTTGACCAATCTTATCGTAATAAGATTGTCTGTACCTCATCAATATAATTACATGCTGGTAGAGGTGGTAAGAGCATCAGATAATCGTATCTCTTTTACCAGCATGATTATGCGGACCCATCTCACCGAGTAGTGACGCAGGCTCCACCATGCTCCTATCGGATCACGCATCACACCCATTACACCTGCAATACAAATATATGTTAATATAGAGATGATTATCAATCATATTTAGGCGCTATATAAATCGAGTATATTATATTAATACAATTATGACGAGCTTCGTTAAAATGCATGCACGATCGGACTATCCCCTATATCAATATAGGTATTATTTGAGATATTTGCGATTTATTCTGCTGTGCTGAAATAATACAGAATTTAAAACACTCATAAAACCATAATTGTTTGTGTACTAAAATTAATTTGCGATGTTAAGCTGCTATGTGATACTTATGTCCCTCATTCTACGATTCATATATCTTAATCGTGATTTTCTGCCGGGCCACTGCTGAGCTTTTAATAGGTTCGTTGGCCACGGGCGTGCGATGGTAGGGCATAAGGGGGCTAGGTGACCAATCAAACCGTTTTGAAAAAGTGGTATTCGGGCAAAAACAATTCCACAAAATCGGGTGAAACTTTGTCCTACTTGGAGCAAATTCATATAACAATTTGGACAAATTCGGGCATTGTATTACTTGATGCGATAATCCCTTTGGCAGCTAATGCCCGGCGCAGACAGAGCCGACTCGACTGGTTGTCATTCCGATCGGCTCAGTTTGCAGTGCCTCGCGACACACATTTTGCCAGTCGAGAGACAGTCGGATGCCAGTTGGGTCCTATTCAACACGATAAATCTGCTCCGACCGACCGGGACCAACTCTAGCCTGATTAAAACCAGTCGGATCGGGTCGAGTCGGCTCTGTCTGCGCCGGGCTTTACACATGAAGCTATTATACTGGGATGAAGTGCTGTGTGCCATACGGAGGTGCCTTGGTGTATAGATACAATTTCCCTCGTATTTACAATTGTTATATTGTATTGTCATGCAGCCTATAACCCTCATGGCTATCGGTACATCCCTGATCTGAGGAGCAACCATTATACTTACTTCGAACGATCCCTCCTATGATGAATGCCATAATCGTTGCCAAATCACTTATTTGACATGTTTGACGAGAAAATAATTTTTCTATCGACCACAAAAGCGTTTGGTAGTTTGTGCCAGCTTTAGAAATGCCGGTTGTTTAGCAGATCCCTGTAATACCATCGTTATTATAAAGTTAATACTCGATCGATGCTCGATAAACGGTCTCTATACTAATAAATGGTCTACTAGCATGTCACAGTGAAACGAACACAAATATGACAATATTATGTTCCCCAATGCACACAATATCCTAGTCATGAATACGTACAAAATATGTTTCGGTTATGATGCACGCACAATTCTGTATTGTCACTCGCTGATGGCAAATACAAAGTCCACGCAGTATCAATGGCTTTCTATTTCTAGCAATACAAGTCTAGGCTCCCGTTGCACAAAGATAAACGATCGACTGTAAAGTTTCGATTGCAAGTCAGATCATGTGACTAAATGCGCAATTCGGATCGGTTCAAATGTGCACATTTTCTGACTAAAAATTAAAGGGAACATTGAATTTTCGTATAGAGGGCGCTTCAAGAATTATATTTTGTGAGGTAATGAAAAACTGAGTGTCACATTTGAAAGAGTATACAATTTTAATGACAGAATCAACTTTATTTGATCAAAATTATTTCAGAAACAGCTGTATATCAATAAATATTTCCGATCGGAATAGATGTGTGATCCCACATTTATTCGATGATTCGGAAGAAAACAAATTTTAAAATGCTTACACTTTTTTGTTTTACTACAAAAGAGGTTTTTAAATAGTTATTCATGATCTCTATATTTCATCATTATTCTAACAAAACATCACATGCACAATCAAATAATGGTTGAAATCAATACGCTTTAAGAGAGCGCCCTCTTGTGTTTTAACGGCTCTTTGATAATGTTATTAGGCTTTTTACTTAGTCGACTTTAATTTGTAATACCTTTCGAGCATGGTGGATTTATAACTATTAGTTTGTACCGTAATGGTGTAGGTTTTGGTTACTAAAATTCAGTTTGACAAAAACTAGACTATCCCTTTGATATATGATTGATTGAAACTGATCGTAAAGCCCTTTGATAATGCCCATGCACTGTGAAATATTATTTTTACTACTATAAAATTCGTGAATTGGACTGTGTTTAACACCAATACCTTATACTTATACCATGTATAGCCTCGATACTTCGTATTCACTCTCATTCCTCCTAATAAACAAAACAAATCCTAAAGAACTTGAAGTTGTTTTTACTTCCTATCATTCTAGTATTTTATTTCCGTTCGATCTATAGCTCTCCCAATTTGTAGAATTATACATGGCACATGTATATATGCATATTTAACAAATCATACAAACATCGATATTATCATCAAACAACAACAATATAAGCAAAGTAACAACACCATCACCATCATCTTTATCATTCATCGTCATCACCAACATCACTATTACCATAATCATCATTATCACCATCATTCATCGTCATCACCATCATCATCACCATCATCCCAATCATCAACATCATCGTTTATCATCATCCTCATCATCATCATCATCATCATCATCATCATCATCATCATCATAACCAGTGCTGCACATTTGATATCCTTTCGTTAAAAGGGAGAACATGACCGTCCGTGGCCTTCTTACCTGAGTAAATATCTCAAGTTGTGTTTCTCCATTAATCAAAATTGTTTGCAATGTTTTCGTTCTTGATTGATTGATTGATTGATTGATTGATTGATTGATTGATTGAGTGATTTAGTGATTGTTTCATTCATTGATTCATTGAGTCATTATTTGATTGTCTGATATCATTAATTTTTCATTTTTGGTAAAAGAAAAAGTTAAATATCAGAAATACCAATGTGGCCTTTAGGTCTTCCATAAGGTCCAGAGATAGATTTATAATATTATAAACAATACAATCGGAATAATCTTTACGTTTCCTCCTAAACTAATGACGTAAGTATACCAAACCAGTCATGTTTAAAAAGTTATCATACACAGGACGTTTATTAGAGTGAAATTTAAATTTAAAAAACTTGTCCGTGTACACACAGACACCACAAAGTAAGTCAAAATGAAAACACAACACAAATAAATGAACTGCATTACAAATTTTAAATTGGGTACTTGTTTTAATATCAATACACATTCTCAAAACAAAACAAAATTAGAATCAAAACCAATTAAAGGGATCTAGTAAAATTTCCAAATCCAGAAATCTTACTTATAACTTACTTTGTTCTCACATACCTCGTTGTATTCGTATTACCTTTCGTTAAAAAGATATTCAGTATACTATTGAAGTGTTCTGATTTATTGTTATCCACTGGAAAGTTATAACTCTATACAAAGTCAGTGCAATAAATTTGCGAATATCACTTTGCATTTTCGATTATTACTTGGCCATATACAATCAATATAACGTACAATGTCCACACATTATACTCAGTGGACATATTAGATCACAACAATTTACATCAACCATTCATCACTCAACAATGTTACTAGATCCCTTTAAATGTGATCAGAGCGTCCCACCCATTTGGGGGCATATGATCATATATAAACCCCATCAACGGAACTGTTCAACCCTTATGCTTAGATTAGGTTTGATTTGTTGATTTATTGTCCATATTCACAATTCGCTTTGTGCTCGTGCCAACATGAAATTAGCAAACCATGAATTCGTACTCTGCATAATCAATTATTTTCTGCAACATTAATTGAAAGTGATTGCATGGTTCTCAGTCTAAATGCTTTTCTCATATTTAATGTCATTATTTCTTTATGTCACTACATCACTTAAATATAAAGTTCAAATATGTATTATGTTGATGTTGGACTTGTTTACAGGCAGGCCATATACAGTATGTATGACTATGGATACTTTTCATGTACAATAATATCTTTAGATTTTATCTGATAACTTCAACTAGGTATACGCTCGTTTGATCTTGGTCTTGTAAGTCATCACACTGCCCATCTTTCGCACGATGAGAGCAATTGAACAAGGGATGTTATGACGTTTGTTTGAATTAATTCAATGCTTATTTATTCTTAAAAAGTTGATGCTAATATTGAATTTCACATTATTTAGGCGAATTTGTTTAATTAGTATATTTACATCGTTGTTGATTTTTTTTATTCGGAGTAGAATTAAAACGGGGATGAGTCAAAAGGACATCATAAAATTGAAGCATTAAGACTTCGACGCCAATTGTGAGACTCCGCACTCTGTACTAAATCGTAATTTATGAAAACACACACAAACATGTACATATTTGTAAGGCAAAAGAAAACATTTCTTACAAAAGTAGGACAATTACAATGGCTTCCTGCACTAAATTCAAAGTTGTTTTCTTATGGATAAAGAGGCTAAATACGGTACTGCAATTATAAACATGCGAGTTGACAACTATGAACAATAAAACAGACTAGAATTCGCAAAGGTGGGTTCAACTTAAACCATGTTTTAAAACAATCACAGTTACATGGTGTGCTTCACGTTCATCTTTCATTTTTGAAATGAGAAAAATAAATTTAGGGTTATTTTAGTATTCTAATTTTACGACACAATTTGGATTGTTTAGTAGATTCAGCGGCTGAATTGATTTCGTCATTTTGGAAATGAGATATGAACGTGCACCTGCACAATAACACTAAGTCCCGTGTTCAAATAACGGTGCATACTGGCGGGCAATCTTTGAATGTTAACCTTTATGTTTAGTGTGTGCGGCACTCCATTGAGTACGTTCACTGAAAATCACAAAATATGAGAATAATGCATCACTAGAGAGCTAGGGGCTAACAGATTAAGAATGAATACTTTTGTATGTTCTATACGATAGTAGACGTGGTGTGGCAAGATTGGTAGAGCGCACGCTCTCATACCAATGGGACCTCGAGTTCAACCCCCGTGTATGGCCCCCGCGTTTGTTCTTCAGCAAAACAATAACATATTTCCACTATTGCTGCTTTCTACCAATGTGTATAAATGGGGGCCCGGTATATGATTGGAACGTGTGCGCAATTTTATACTTGTATACAAGTTTCACTTTCCCACTTGCCCCAATAAATCGCTTAAATAACCACCAGGCAAAGAACAACACATTATTATATGTTTTGGTACCGTTTTGTGATATCAAATACCCAACATTTTGCAATTAATTTCCACCACTTACGGAACCACTACTATTTCCTGGTTCCATACGGGCCAACCAGTTGCGAGTGCGCCAATGCTATTCACGCGTACGTTTGTAGACAATAGATTCCCGGGCGATTCGTTCGCTCCGCACACATAAGTCTTCGCAATTCATTTTGTTTTCTTTCTGGAAACATATTTTTGTGAACTTGTTGATGGAATGGAATACTAAAGATGTTACCTTCCTTTAATAAGAATATTATTTTTGGGTGGTGGTACCCTTTAATCTCTTTTTAGCCCATTTGCTGGCATCTCTATATACGGAGCTGTCAATGTTCTCGCGACAGGAACGATACATGCACCATATACAATAGAAGTATTAATTATCTCTAAATTTTGCTTGAAAGTTTCACTTTTCCGCTCGCCTCGATGAATCGCCTGATCTCGCTCCAACCATTTGGCGGCATCTCTACCCTGCTGTCGATCTTCCCCGCGACGAGAACAAGAGATGCGTTCACAAAAGTAGTTGGTTGTCTCGCTTTGAGAACCTCTATCTGCGTCTGGTATTTTACTTTGTTGTCTATCCTTTCCAGTAAGAAGTCATGAGCTATTACTGCGACATTTTCTTTACCTGTTGTTTGATTTTAAAGAAACAGGATAAAAATAATTGTTACAAATGTGATATTTTAATTGCGTTTCATGGCTGGAATTCGAATTGTGGTTTATATGTGGGTTTCTTGCAGTTTTTCTCCGTTGTAGATCCTTTCCACTGGGATGTCGTGAGCTATCACTCCGACATTTTCCTTTACCTATTTGTAATTTTATTGAGGGGTTTGGGAGGTGAAGAAAAGGAATAAAGAGAACAATTGACATAACAAATAGGTTTGTATTTTGATTGTCTTACATGGCTATAAGCCAGCATTTGGTTTTGATTTAATGCTTGTTTAGGTTTTAAAGACACTGCCCTCCTTTTGCAAGCCAATATTAAAACGTGGCGAGATAATTGTCTCGTAAGAAATACCAAGAGGGACTCTGGGAGATTACAACTTGAAAATAACTTTTAGTAGAATATATAAACATTCAGATCTTGAAATTATAAACATGTTTTTTTTAAGATTAAGCTACTTTTTGTTTGCTTATATTTGATTTCTTACCGAAGATACTGGCAACTGTCGGCAAGAACGCGTCATAGAGGGCGTCCATCACATCGGTGAGTGCCAACCGTCTGTTGTTTATGGAGTGACATAAGATCACCATGTCGTGCTCGCATTCGTCGATGAGGAAGTCATCGATGTCGTTGTAGGGGAGTTCCACATATCGGACAATGGCGTCGTTATCGAGCTCGTCAGAGAGTTGGGTGATCAAGGACCTGACGTTGGCCTCAAGCGCCGATGTGCAAACTGCTATGGAGGGTTTGTGATGAATCTACAATTTAATCACAATGAATGACAACAATGTGTATATGTTTTATTTTACATTTAATAATGTTTATAGATATATTGACATTTATTGTATAATTTCCGATTTCTGGTTTGAAATGACAAGAGATTCTATTAATATAAACGTTCATATGTATATTGGGTTTCTCTTTATTCTCCTACAATAACAATAGGCCTAAGCCAAATATTGATAATCATGCAGGTTATTGATATGTTGTATTAATTCAAAAGGACAGTACAGTTCTGATAAAGGGGTAATTCAGTTTTGGTTTAATGGGCGCTGCAAGAAATAATTTCTGAGAGGGATAATGAAAAACTGAGTGTAAATTCTGAAAGAGCATAACATTGTATTGGCAGAATAAACTTTATTTGATCAAAAATCTGTTCAGAAACGGCTGAAATGTCAATAAATATATCCGATCGAAATAAATCTGGGTCCCAGATTTATTCGACGATTTTTTCTTTTAGATAAAAAATGCTTACATTTTTTCAAAAACTTTCAAAAGCGGTTTTTGAATAGTTGATGATGATCCCTCTATTTAATCATTATTTCGACATGAGTATGAATAATGGATAAAACAAATGCTTTTTTAGAGAGCGCCCCCGTGTTTGTAATGTCTCTTTTTAAATGATAACATGTATTTTGTAATTGTCTATACCTTTCGAGAATGGTGGAGATATAACTATTACTTTTTTTGTAATCTTATTGTGCAGGTTTTGGTTACTAAAGATCAGCCTTACCAAAATTGTACTACCCCTTTAAACTATATTTTAGTAACCAAAGCATGCCCAAACAAAGGTATACAAGTTAGAAAGATGTTATGATTAAAACAAAAAAACGGCCATTAAAACACAAGAGGGCGCTCTCTAAAAACGTATTACAGAGCCGTGTATTGGTTTCAACCATTTTTTTTTTTTTTTTATGTGAATGTGATGTTTTTTATAGTAATAATTCAACAGAGAGATTACCAACAACTATTTAAAAACTTCTCTGGTATATTTTTTTTTAATTCATGCATATGTTAAAGGTGCACCTGTAAAGTGTCAGATATTGCCCGAAATGACATTTGAGACTTCAATCCTATACCGAAATCATTGTAAGATATGTCCGAATGATGTGTGAAAGTTTCATTAAAAAGAACACTGCTTTCCTGTTTAAAAAAGCGAAAGTTTGCGTCAGCTTTTACAACGAATTACTGTATGACGTTTATGAGGTTTATGACTGTTCATTAACGCTCAAAAATCAAACCCTATTTTATTCTTCTCTTACCATAAGCCATGGGCGTCGATACTTACGTAATACCTATTCATCAGGGGGGGATGAATTAATAGATCATCCCCCCTGATGAATGGATATCAATGACAGATCGACGCCTATGCCATAAGCCATACAACACGGCAGAAGAGAAATGTGGAAGCTCAAATTAATATTTGTGGAGTTAGACACTTTACAGGTGCACCTTTAATACTTAAAATATCAAATAAATGTGGGCCCAGCATTTAATCAAATCGGATAGATATACTGTTTCTGAACCGATTTTGATCAAATGAAGTTGCTTCAATCTATCACGTGTTCCTCGAAATATTACACTTAGTTTTTCATATCGCGCAAATGAATTATTTCTTGAAGCGCCCTCAAAACCAGAACAGTACTTTAGCACCCTGTAACAATAGTATCAGGGGCCGCAGAACCAGGGGGGCTGGGGGGCTGCAGCCCCCACTTTTTTGGCTTAAGAACAGATTACATGAGCATAAAATAACAATTATTTAATAAATGATTCTCATTGTGATGTGAGATGGGTTTGGGGTGGGAAGGGACACCCGCACTTTCAAAAATTGTCCGCGGCCCCTACGTATTACTTGTTTATCAATTATTATTATCATGATTATTATAAGTTCAGTAGAACGGGATATTATTCTTACAAATTGTTTTATTTTAGCTGTACGTTCTCGTTGGTAGAGGAGGTAACGGCATCTGTGCATCGACATCCTCACGAAGCGTGCAACTACGCAAAGTATCCTGTATGCTCCTGATACGAGCATACGTATCGCATCCCATGCTGACCGTGCAACCAACATCACCACCGACATGATCAATAGGACCACGAACCATACTTTGACGGGGATGGTGATGGTATAACTCAAAACAGCTGTATAAAGAAAGAGGTCACATATGATATATTAATATTTATGATATTTATGAAAGGTTTAGTTGAAGAAATAAACGCATACAATCTGTCATTTTTTTTGTCAAAAACATTAATATTTGAGATGTTACCCTAAATAATGAAGAATGATGTGGTGAGCGCACGGCGCATCGTCTGGTGAGAGAATCTATGAGCAGCTAGAGTAAAATATTTACACAAAATGTTATATTTTATACAAAAATGTTTTGTTAAAAACGTATTTTGACAATTAAATTTATATTTGAGATATTTGCGATTTAAGCTACAGCAATGTGATACCGGAAAGAACACAGCGTGCCCACTGGCGTAGATCCTTATATATTCATTCATCCCCCCTAAATAATAGTTATCAATTACAGATCTGCGAAAGTGAGTGTGCCACATTGTGAAACACAGTGTGAAAGGGTGGACACACTGTGAAATCATTTTCACATTGTGAGCGAGTACATTCACACTGTGAAATCGAATTTCGAAATGTGAACACTGTGTGGTAAACCACATTGTGCCCGTGCCCACACTGTGAACACATTGTGTTCACAGTGTGGATTGAGATTTACAGTGCGAACATTCTGTGAACATACATGTGCATGCGTGTGTTCTTTCCGGCAGGGAAAATATATATATTATATTAATCGTAATTACAGCAATAACCTCGTCAGTTCTTTTCATGGGCGTATCTACGGGGGCCTGTGGGCATTTACGTGCTCCTTACAATTTCGAAATGCCCCTATCCCGTATCATACAGGTGTCCCCTAGAAGAATGTATCAAGCTTTAGGAAAAAGAAATATACAAGGAAAATCAATTGACGCATACAAAGATAATCTAAAAATCATCTCTTTAAACAATATTATCAGTCAAACCCCACTCTATTTCTAGACTTTTTATACTCTAATCTTCTTTTCTATAGAAGCTTGTTTGCTTTAAGGGCTATATAAATTGTCATTATTTAAAAGTCAGTGCAACGAGTTAGTAAATGTCACGTTGCATTTCCGCTAATTACTAAGCCATATATTCCATTTAATGTGCCATTTTCACACAAAACTCAGAGGTTATGTCACATCAGAAAACTACACATTATACCAACCATTCAGTTCAGTTCAGTTCAGTTTATTTTTTCACTTCAACAGAGATATTACAATAATTACAAAATAGCAAATTTACAGAAAATAATAACATTAATTGAACAACAATAAATAAACAATATCGAAATTCAAAGAGTATTACATTTCATTGAACAAATATATATATATATATATATATATATATATATATATATACCCCATCGGTCAAAAAGCCCGAGCACACCCTTTGGTATAAACATATTGTTTAATGCCTGACATCAAGTGTAATCAAACTTTTGGCCAGTACAAGTATATTTAGACTAATTATCTGGACATAAAATACTACAAAAATAAAATGTAACAAAAGATAACTAACAACGGGTGCACTCAAACTTCCCACCGGCAGGGCACATTCAGCTTGTAGCTGTGAATGTGACATTTTGTTGAATAAAATACCATTATTATTATTACTTTCTAAGGCCGGGGGCCATAATGGCCCCCCACCCCCCCCCCCCCCCCCCCCCCCCCTCCGCGATTTTTTTGATTGCTCCAAAACGCAGTAAAATGACGCGCCGCTGCTTGGTGACTTTTTCATTTTGGGTCTTGCGCATATTTTAAAACAAAAATTATTTTGAAAATCGGACCTACCGTTACGAAGTCACCTGACCTTTTGTCTATGCATGTCAGCCCAAAAATCGCTCAATTTCGTGATTTGTGTACAAAACATGGAAATATCAGTTTTCGTAAAAAGAGGTATATCAGTGGTTATTTGGTCTTGTTTACATTTACATGTATGTTTTGGGGTTCAAAATAGTTGAATTATAGTTAGAAATAAAATAAACAACAAAAACAAGTAAAAAAACAATGAAATACATGGTCATGTGTCATGAGGTCGCCTCCTTTTGCGTTACATGCCGATTTGGGCTTCTGCGGGACAATGTTTCAGTTGAGAGCAAATATTTTCTGAAGAACTCCCCCTATCCTATCAAAAGTATACATTTTCTGAAAGGAAATTTCACAAGGAATCCAAATATGCACTCAGAAATAACACTAGGTGTATACTTATTTTTGTATAAAATAAAAATGTGAAATTTTGTTTCCAGTTACAGAGGTCAATATTTTCCATGATAATATTTCCTGAGGTAGCTCTAGACAACTAATGATAATGTTTTCATGCAGAGCACACTTAGACCTTTACAGCAATATAATATTGTATGGGGTTCATGATTATTTTGTGTGAGATATTTTCACTTATACTTTATGAAAAAAAATGCAAACAAATAATCAATAATTTTCACTATGTAAGAGTCACTAAAGGATTATAATATAGAGGGCAGGCCTAATTGTATTGAGAAATGATAAATTTTGATAAGTAAGCTTTAATATGATACCAAATTTGTAGTTTTACGCCAAGTCTTAGTGAAGAAATTAACGTTTAAAAAAAAAATGCACAAAACGTTTCAGTCCAGATTGTGCCCCCAGCCCCCCATAGAGTTTGTACAGGTAACCCCCAATTTTCTGTGTTTGTGTTTATTTAGTTTAATAACAAACAAGCAGATACACTTTTCAATGATCAAACATTATAGTTCAATGTTTAAGCTTTCATTTGATACCTACATTGTAACTATACATCTAGTTTTGACAAAGTTATTAACGTTTTAAGAAAAATTGCACTTCGAGAGGCATTTTCCCATAGACTTTGTACACGGGCGCCGCTTCCTGCGGCGCCGCTTCCTGCGCCACCCTCTGGCTCCAACATTCAAATAGCTGTACCTCCACTTTGGAAGGAGATATACATTTAAAACTTTGCAGAAAGGTAGCACTCTCATAGCTCTTTAACATGATACCAAATTTGTTAAAAAAGGTTTTCTGGTTTTGAAAATAATAAAGAAAATGGTAGTAAAAAACCCAAAATGTAACGGCGCCACCCTATTTGGAGGCGAGTTCATGACGCATGACCACATAAGAAATTATAAAAAAACAATAGAAAACATAAGGAAGAACCTGGCTCTTCCGAATTTTTTTGTCGTATTATTATTCCAAATGATCTAAAGAATATATGTAGTCAAAACCAATGTTTAATTATGAAGAATGTATGATTTATGGGTACAAATATGAATTTTATGACCTTATTTGCATAAATTACCAAAAATATGCAAATTAATGAATTTTTAAAAAAATTAAAATTACCATTGTATTCTATACACTTCACTTATCATGCGTGCAAATTTTCACGGCGATCGGCCGCTCCGCGGCCGAGATCTTAAGGGGGGGCCATAATGGCCCCCCCCCCCCACCCCCGGCCGTAGAAAGACCTCAAATAGCCCGGCCTTTTCAGGGTTAACGGGTTCTTCACATGCCGACAAAGTTGCCAATGATTATAACCATGCACTCAGCACACATGGAATGTCCATGGTCTGAGGAATTATATATCACTTACTTATAACAAATGTTGATATCCATGATATCTGTTCTCTGAATGGCATCATCTTCGCCGAAGTGCCGATTTGAAGATCCGGAAAGCACAGTTTTCCAACTGATGTCAAAACTAAAGGGTTTGACCGTTTGCGCCAGTTCCAAATATGGCGAATGTCTAGGAGATAAGATCCCTGTACACGCTATGCGTAATTCAAATCAGCACAACCAGAGCCTGCACTGTATGTACGGGATCCAAATACAGAAACGGGGAAAACCCGGACAAGATGTCATCGTGAATTCGATTTTTACTTCCGTGTTAGACAGAAAAATCCATCTCGTCTGGAGGGGTCCTTTAATATTGTGACGTCATACTATTCCCTCCATGTAGAGAGCAGGTGAGAAAACAAAAATCGTCAAAGAACCCTCGAACATTGGCTGATTTTTTCGGACTACTCCCGAGTCTACAGTGTGATTTCTAATGACCCTGTACAATGTAAGCACGAGTACAAATTGAGATAATGAAAATATTAGGAGTTGTTCGTGTTGTGATATAGCCAATAGTTCAGTCATATATTATTTCACGCAGCTGTTGATTATGCTATTCTGGTAGTTTATTAGTACGTAGGCTCCAGCCCCCCAACAAAATTATCACATGATCCCCTCTGTCAGGCTCTCCGGTATTATTGTAGACAATTAAATAGTACTAGAAATAAACACAAAACGTAAGTCCATAATGTCATACTCAAGAACCGTTTTAAGTGTGTAAGGCTGTCACACACAATTGTCATCATCATTACCATCATTGTCATCATCGTCGTCGTCATCATCATCATTAAAACAAAATATATTGCAATAAAGAGCTCATACAAAACAATTTAAAAACCATTTTGGTATATTTTCAGAAATGTGTAGGATTTATAAATAATCTTGATTTGATGGTTGGTGGGTGGATTGGTTGGTGTGTTTGTTGGTTGGTGGATTGATTGATTGATTGATTGATTGATTGATTGATTGATTGATTGATTGATTGATTGATTGATTGATTGATTGATTGATTGATTGATGAATGGATGGATGGATGGATGGATGGATGGATGGATGGATGGATTGATTGATTAATTGATTGATGAATATAATTGTTGTATTCATTAATTTATTAATTCCTTCACTGTTGTATTCATTTATTTATTCATTCCTTCATTTAATTATGTATTCATTAATAACTCGGCGAATTAGTCCTTTATACATTAAGGTTTTTTTTATTGGTAATAGAAAATAATAAATATACATGTATATTAGAAATACCAACATTGAACTTACGTCTTACATAAGGTCCGGAGAGATAAATACTATAATATCAACAATATAATTATATTAATTTGTTAGAATAATATAACTTCCCTGAATCCCTCCCAACCTTATGACGTAAAGCAGCCATGTTTAGATGGTTCCCCTACTCGAGACATTTTTGCAGGGGCGTCGATCCGTTTTTGCGATTGGGGGGGGCGAAATTTGAAAAAAAAATTCCAGAGTGACCACTGAGAGAGCTAAAAGCCCCACATTGGCATGCCCGGAAGTTTTATTATGCGCTCATTGAAAGTGTCTTGATGGCTCAAAAACCTGACTTTGGGGGCACCCACATTTGGGGACAATATTGGGGGTCCAGGGGGCGGAGCCCCCGGAAGCTTTTAGATTTCAGACATTTGCAACTCCTATCATGGGTGTTAAAATTGTATAAAATAGTGAACCTACTCGTAACGTATTTTTAAAGGGCAGGGGGGTAGACAACGGGGGGATGAGGGGGATGCATCCCCCCACCTCACAAGTTGGGGGGGGGGGGATGACATGTACAATCATCCCCCCCAGGTTTTAGGAAAATACATTTTTTTTTGTGTGTGTATGTGTAGGTGCGTGTGTTTGTGTGTGTGAGTGGTCTACAATGTATGAGCTAAGACTTGTTAATTCTAACATTCAAAATCTAATTTATACACCCAATTTTTCGCTGTGCGCTTCGCGCGCGAACATATTAGCTCAGTTTGTTGTGTAACTTGTGTATGGTCTGGGGTGAGTACTTTTTCTCTACCGGGCATGTAGTTCCCGTGTGCCTACATTGGCATTGCTCTGGCTGCTTGTGTGACGTGCACCAAATTGCACAATTTCAAGTATATAAATGCAACATCTTAACCGTGGGAGGGGGATACCCCCTCCCAAAACCTCCCCCTATGGCTCTGCCCCAGCCCTCGGTCGCTTCGCTCCATCGGCACTCATTCGTGGCTGTAGGCTATGTTGTTGGACATGGTTTATGTTGGACCTGTGTATGAAAATAAATATAATATGTGTGTGTGTTGGGGTGCATATTTATTAGTGTGTCAATTATTTGTTTTCTTCGTGAAAAATATATTGAAAATATCTGGTCGATCAAGTCATATCATGCTTACACAGATGCAGTCAATCTTATTCCCGAATCTCTTATCTAGGTATGCACCAGATTTCACAAGTTCAAGTCCCAAAATGCAAAAGCTCCCTACCGTGGGAGGGGGGACACCCCCCCCCCCCCCCCCCTCCCACACCCTCCCCCAAATCATAACACGCTTTCCCAGATTTCCTATCTAGGTATGCACCAGATTGCATAATTTCAAGTCCAAAAATGCAAAAGCTCTCTACCGTGCATACGCCCTCCCCCAAATCATGACACGCTTTCCCAGATACAGTCAATCTTATTCCCGAATCTCTTATCTAGGTATGCACCAGATTTCACAAGTTCAAGACCCAAAATGCCCTCTTTGCACCCCTTCCCACCCCCCAAAAAAATCATAACACGCTTTCCCAGATACAGTCAATCTTAACTCCCGAATTTCATATCTAGGTATGCACCAGATTGCACAATTTCAAGTCCAAACATTTCAAAGCTCCCTACGGTGGGAGGGGTGACACCCCTCCCACACCCTCCCCCCACTCAGTCGCTTCGCTCCCTCGCATTATCTCACTCTCACCCGGCTCAAAGTTGGCAACCCTGTGAGTGTAGTTGGGCATGAGCCCCTGCACAAAAACAAAATCGTGAGCCCCCTTAGGTCTTTGCCCAATTCCCTCGGTCTCGAAACATTTTGGCAGGTGGTCTCGGCAGGGGAAAAATTTCATCCCCCCCAGGTGTAAGAACCTGTCTACGCCACTGTTAAAGGGCATAGCGAGGAAAAGATTGAGCCTTGCATGAAATGGATCCACGTGATCCTGTATACTTTAGAGCCATCGATATAGTCTAGGGCATTGGGCTCCCATGAAACTAAGCAAGGGCGTCAACAACTTCTCAAAAGTGGAGGGGAGACATTGCGAGGAAGCGAAGCGACCGAGCGGGGGAGGATGTGGGAGGGGGTGTCCCCCTCCCACAGTCGGGAGCTTTTGTATTTTGGGGCGTGAAATTGTGCGATTTGGTGCACACCTGAGACAGAAATTTTTACGTAATATAAAGTATATAAGTATGGAACCAAACATACATAATGGCAAAGGGAGGGAGACAATCTCCTCCACTTTCAAATGTGGGGTGACATGATATTCCAATTCGATTTGCGTTCAGCGCATATGGACCGAATTGACTGAAAGATATATTTCAGATAATTTTATTTTCTGTGACGGTGTGCTATCTATAGATGAGGGTTTAATTAACTTCGTTTGAGAAATTACACTGCCCAACACATTTCGAAAGGTGAGTTCCCACAACCCAAATGAAATTTGCAATATTATGAGAAACTGTATGCGCGCGGCAAAAAAGAGATTTACAGTCCTTTTCAAACTAACAAACGGCTATTTTGAAGATTAATTATTGATAAATGTGTCTTTCCCCTCTTTGGCATTATATCACTCGATTTTTTTCTTCCTCATTTTCGGAATTATTGGGGGGGCGAAATGATATGTTCGCCCCCCAATATATTCATTGGGGGGGGGGGGGGGGGCGACCGCCCCCCCCCCCCCTGCCCCCCAGGATCGACGCCCCTGCATTTTTGACAGGCTATAGCAAAACTCTGCACTTGTCGGTAATTTATTTTTTGAAGTTTTAAGTTCACATTATGTGTGTAAAACACCTATGATTGTAAAAATTGAAACAATCATAATATCTTCGCCAATTATTGACAAATTTGTTAGAACAAAGCATCAAATGATAGCTTGTGATGACGCCTTTCTTATGGTATGAAAATCTACATTTTGATTTTTAGCGACAAGTGCAGGGTTTTGCTATAAAGGTTTTTAAAAGTATATTGTTCTTGTACACGTACACCACAAATGAGTCAACAAGAAAGCTCAACACAAATATAAAGCCTTACAATTGGGTAATTGATTTTATTCAATATCAATATCAACAAACATAGTATTTCAGAGTAAAGGCAAAAATATCTTATACCTGACCTATTACATGTAAATGTGATCAGATCATTCAAGCAATTTTGGCGGCATATATACATGAACCCCATTAACGGAACTGTCCAACCCTTTAGACTTAGGTAAAGTTAATTTTCTTGTGTATTGTTCTTATTTACAGTTCGCACTGTGCTCATGCCAACATAAACTCCTACATAATAAATTCAAACAAATTCGCACTCATTCAGTAATCATTTGTTTACTACAAAATCAATAAATTCAATAATTTCATATTTTATGCTTCGCTGTGATTTTGACAAGGGGTGACATTGATTGGTTCTCTGTTCGAATGTTTACTGATTTTCGATGTCATTATTTATATTTTTCACATCATTATAATGATATTCATTTATCGATATATCGCACGTTTTCAAATGATGACCATTAACAAGTAGAATTTGTTTAATTATGGATAGTTTTTAAGTGCAATAATATATTTAGATTTTGTCTGATATCTTCATATACGGTGTATCCGCTCGTTTGATCTTGGTCCTGCAAGTTATAGCATCAAACTGTTAATTTAAATTTTCAATTTTAATTTTATTTTCGTTTCCAACCAAATAGACATATCAATTACTATTCTTTCACGACGAGAGCAATTGGACAAGGGATATATGCCGTCTGCACATTTTCAGAAAACACACACTAAACACACACACACATATTTTGAAAGCAAAATAAATTATTTCATACAAAAGTGGGAGAATTACAAATATTACCATCCTGCAGTCTCCAAACTTGTTAACTAGAAAAAAGAAAGAAAAAAAAAACGCGTTGTTTAGTTTATGACTATTATGGCAACGGGAAGTTGCCAATGCATTCACATTCTAGACCAAACTGTTTGCAATAATATTCTAGGAAGAGTCACCAGACTCTGAAAATCGAATAAAAACTGTGAAAGCGGTGATCAAAAGTATGGTAGGGGTACATTGTGTGCCCCCCCCCCCCCCCCCCTCCTTGAATTTATAGAGTTTAGATGAGTCAAGGTACGTGTGCCACCCGTATCTCTAAATTTCGTCTTCATGTTCAGTTTCCCGCTCTCCTCGCGCGATGAATCGTCTGATCTCGCTCCAGCCATTTGGCGACATCTCTACGCAGTTGTCGATTTTTCCCGCGATCAGAACAAGGGATGCGCTCTCAAAAGTAGTTGGTTGTCTTGCTTCGAACGCTTCTATCTGTGTCTGGTAGTTTTCTTCGTTGTGTATCTTTTCCAGTGGGAAGTCGTGAGCTATTACTGCGACATTTTCTTTACCTGTTGTTTGATTTTAAAGAAACAGGATAAGAAAATAATTGTTCCAAATGTATTATTTTAATCGCGTTACATGAGTGGGATTCAAAAAAGGGGTTTATATATTTTTGGTCTGGTATTTTCTTCGTTGTCAATCCTTCCCAATGGCGAGTCGTGTGCTATCACTTCGACTTGTATTTAGTAATTTAGTTAATTATGTTGAAGGGGTAGGGATGTGAGGTAAAATAATAATAATATGTTTTTTTTTAATCGATCGCAAATAGGCTATTTTAATCGTGTTATACATGAAAATGTTTTTTTTTCTTCATTTAATGCTTGGTTTGATTAAAGGTGCACCTGTAAAGTGTCAGACGTTGCCCAAAATGACATTTGAGACTTCAATCCTGTACCCAAATCAATGTAAGATATGTCCGAATGATGTGTGAATGTTTCATTGAAAAAGAACACTGCTTTCCCGGTTAAAAAAAGCGAAAATATGCGTCAGCTTTTACAACGAATTACTGTATGACGTTTATGACGTTTATGACCGTTCGTTAACGCTATTGAGATGAATGATAGATATCGTCATACTAAAGAGGCATTTTAACAAATCTAACCCTATTTTATTCTTATCTTACCATAACGGTAGAACCACCACGGTAGAAGAGAAACGAGGAAGCTCCAAGT
The DNA here is from genome assembly GCA_037951105.1 of Echinarachnius parma. Classification (NCBI taxonomy): domain Eukaryota; kingdom Metazoa; phylum Echinodermata; class Echinoidea; order Clypeasteroida; family Echinarachniidae; genus Echinarachnius; species Echinarachnius parma. The sequence goes on from JBAMJV010001457.1 coordinate 19,608, forward strand.
AATTTTCGTGGAGTTAGACACTTTACAGGCATCCCTTTAATCATGTTTTAAAGACATGCACCGTCCTCATTTTGCAAGCCTAAATTCAGCAAAGGTGAGATATTATTGTTTCGTATGAAAGCAAATACCAGGAGGGACTCTGTGCATGAAAACTGGAATATACCTTTAAGTGGGGACCACCAGGCAAAGAACAACAGAGAATTATATGTTTTGGTACCATTGTGTGATAATAAATAGATGCCAAACACTTTGCAAAGACTTGTGTAATTCATGCACAATACAATCAATTTTTTACCACTTACCAATTACATGCACCACTTACGGAACCAACATGGCCTCATGGTCTCGTATGCGCCAAACGTCTGCGCGTGCGCCAATTCTATTCATGCGTATATTTTGACACAATAGAAGCACGGACGATGCGTTCTTCCTAGACAATAGCCTTCGTCTGCAGACCAATGAACACATGCTATAGTATGGTGATGCGTTTTCCAATTACTAATAGATAATTTGTCTAGAAACCTGTTTTTCTGAAGTTATTGCGGAATGGTCTACTGAAAAGGTTTCATTTCATTAATAACAATTTAATTTGGGGGAGTCGGTTCCCTTTTTATTATTCAGATCATGAATTGATAAACATGTTTTATTTGAATAATTGGATTTCTTACCGAAGATACGGGCAACTGTCGGTAAGAACTTGTCATAGAGGGCGTCCATGACATCGGTGACTGCCAGCCGTCTGTTGTGGATGGAGTGACATAAGATCACCATGTCGTGCTCGCGTTCGTCGATGAAGAAATCATCGATGTCGTTGTAGGGGAGTTCTACATATCGGATAATGGCGTCGTTATCGAGCTCGTCAGAGAGTTGGCTGATAAAGGACATGACGTTGGCCTCCTGCGCCGATGTGCAAACTGCAATGGAGCGTTTATCACGCACCTAAAATATGATTATGGTATATAATTAGAAAAAAGTTCACATTTAACTTATTATCTGGGATTTTACATTTAAAGAGTTAACATGCAATTAGCCAATAAAAGCATTTTGTCATGGTTGAGATAAAGTTTCCATCATATAATACAGAGTACTATCTTTTAAATGATACCTTACCGATTTTGCATCAAGGCGTAGTTTTAAAGATATGATTACAAATATTACATATGTTTTATTTATTTTTTTTTTTTTTTTTAAACAGCGATCATGTTTCGTTCCTAATTTTACACGGATATTAACTTTACTAGTAATAATTGTATTACTATTAACGAGTGATTTGCGGGATTTTAAGGATATTATTAAAAAAGAAATATCATCATTATCATCATAATCATCATCAACGTCGATACATGGTCATTATTATCATCAGCATCGTCAACATGTATCGTCGTAACAATAAACAGCATTACTTATTGAACGAGAGGAGATTGACATTTGCGGGTACATGTATTCCTCTTCAAGAATCGAGGCCTATATCAGTCTTGCCTATTTTAAGTAAAGTCTTTGAGAAGTTAGTGAATATTCGTTTAGGAAAGATTTTGGGAAAATATGATTTATTGTATAAACATCAGTATGGATTTAGAGAAAAGCATAGTACAAAGTTATCATTGATTAGTTTAATAAATCAGTTAATTAAGTTTCAAGATGAGTGTACGAGGAACTCAATTGAATTGGTTTCATGATTATTTAAGTAACCGTCGTAAGTTTGTGCATCATAATGGTTCCACTTCTGCCATGTCTTCAATTAAATGTGGGGTGCCCCAGGGATCTCTTGTAGGTCCTACACTTTTTTTGATATGATTTGCCTAGATCATTAGACTACTTTAATTTTAGATTCTTTGCTAATTACTCTAATATTTTTCATTCTTTTTTACCTAATCAAGTAGATATTAATTTATTGGAAATAACTGATAACGTAAAGCACATTGGTCAATGGTGTGATGCAAATACGATTACTATTAATATAAAGAAAACAAATTTTATGATTATTAAGCCAAAGAGAAAAGAGAGTCGTATTGTTGGAGTTGTTAAAATGAGTTATTGAATAACGTACAAGTATCTCTTTTTGTTGGAATATATATTGATAGGCATTTGATTTGGAATGAACATATAAATAAGTTATGCTCTGTACTTCGTAGGAAAGTAGGAATTTTGTATAGGCTAAGATGCTATGTTCCGAAACAAGTCCTTGTATTATTATATTATTCATTCATTCAGCCACATTTATATTATGGCCTTGAAGTCTCGGGATGTGCACCTTTGATGTTAATGAACAAAATATTGATGTTACAAAAAATGGCCTTGAGAGCAATTACTTTTAATAATAGAATGGCCTCATCCTCTCCATTGTTTCATGCATTAGGTATATTAGATGTGTTCAAATTGTATAAATTGTTAGTAACAACTTTTATTTGTTAAGTTAATTCATGATTAACACATAATTCACATTGGTCAATGGTGTGATGTAAATAAGATTACTATGAATATAAAGAAAACAAATTTTATGATTATTAAGCCAAAGAGAAAAGAGAGTCGTATGGTTGAAGTTGTTAAAATGAGTTATTGAATGAAGTACAAGTATTTCTTTTTGTTGGAATATTGATAGGCATTTGATTTGGAATGAACATATAAATAAGTTATGCTCTGTACTTCGTTATGCTCTGTACTGATGTTAATGAACAAAATATTGATGTTACAAAAAATGGCCTTGAGAGCAATTACTTTTAATAATAGAATGGCCTCATCCTCTCCATTATTTCATTCATTAGGTATATTAGATGTGTTCAAATTGTATAAATTGTTAGTAACAACTTTTATTTTTAAGTTAATTCATAAATACTTACCACACTCAGTGTTTGAATACTTTTTTGAAAATTCTATATAGTACAAGACAAAAAGATGGAAATATTTTGGTTAAGCCTAAGACGAGGACAGAGCATGGTAAAACTTCAATCTCATTTCAGGGATCAGATATTTGGAATAGTATGCCTTTGGAGATACGAAGACTTGAAAGACTCCACCTTATTAAGATAAATGTTAAAAAGTATTTATTAAGTCAATATGTCTTATAGTCTTGTGTGAACTGCTACCAAAGATATAGCATTTGTATTCTCTTGAAAAGATTTGTTTATGTTTTATATAATTTTATAGTTTAGTTGTTATTAGTGGGAGAATGTCCACTATTGTAAATGCTTAGTATAAAATGTTTATTTAATCATAGTTTCTTGCCTTATTCAAATGTAAATATATTATTCATCCATGTACAGAGGGTCCTACGCCCCACAAGCAATAGTTGCTATTTCTGTAGGGTCCTTTTACCAATTTATTTGTCTCTTAACATTTCGTATATACATGTATGATTGCTATCTTGTTATCTTTGAACATATTGGTAATAAAGTTATTCATTTATTCATTCATTCACATCGAATTTACAATCCTCCACAGTCCACACAATTTTTCCTAGAACCCATCTTTGCAAACGTCGTTGTCCAGAGGCCGGATTGCGTACTACACTGGGCCCAAAAAGAAATTTATAATTTTTCACATGATCATATCTTGAAATCCTGTCCATCAAAATTAACCATAATGACACACCGGATTACTTAAATACTCTACTATAAACACATGTCAGTAACCAAGCAGTTGCCCAACTGACACAACAGCAAAAAGCACTGACATGGAACAACTTCCGGGACCACATGTCACACTATAGGGACAATCCGCCTGTTAATGCACACTCAGAGCAGCTCTATACAGGAAGAGAGGAACAATCTCCCCAAGCCTGTATCAGAAACCTGGTGGACAGCATGCATATAGCAGATGCCTGAATGCTTCCAAGCACATGGTGGACACACCCACTATTGATGTCTGCGTTTGGGTAACTGACATTACCTTCATTTCAACTTGTTTTGACTTCCTCACCTGCCTTAAACTCTGTTGCCGAAATGTCCAGGCTGTGACATGTGATACAGGTAACGGTTCCATGCCAGTGCATTTTTCAGTTCTGTCAGTAAGGTAACCATTTGGATATTGACATGTCATTGGAGAGGGGTATTTAAGTAATCCTGTGTGTCATTTTGGTTAATTTTGATGGACAGATTTTCAAGATATGACCATGTGAAAAATTATAAGTTTCTTTTTGGGCCCAGTGTATTTCACATATCTGAAGAATGAAAACAAGACACCCGTTTTCTTTTACTGTTTTTTGCAATATTATGTTGCGCATACTGGACTGTATCACATCTGTTAGTGGCGAAGCGTAGTCTTACTGGGAAGTTTCTACAAGCTTTTAAGCAGGATGGGTGAAAAGGGAACAATTTTAGATATCTAATAGCGAAAGTTTGAGCAGATTTTGATAATCCAATCAAGAATTATGACTTTTCAAATTTTTGATAAAAATCTTGTTTGCTGCCCTCTTAGTCGGCTCTTTGCCAAATCTGTGATGTCACAGATGGAGAACTCCCATTGGAACTGTACAACAAAACTTCACAAAATGTCACTTTTCATGAAAAAGCATCGTCCTTCTACTCTCATTCTCAGATATGTTAGAGAAGTGGTAAATGTGCGTGCATTTAAGGTAAAAAATCCTCAACTGGTCCAGTGAAATCCACGAAAAGTTTTAAAATATGAAAATGTGTGTATACAAAGTCATTGGAAGGTTGTCCTCCTATGGCATCACAGATTTTTGGCAAATTGGCATCTAGAGAGGGCGGCAAACAAAACTTACCAAAATCATAACTTTTGAATTGAAAATCCAAATTTGCTCAAACTTTCACTATTGGGCTTCTAAAATTGTTCTCCTTTCATTCAATCTACATTAATTCTTGGGGAAACTTCCCCTTTAACCGTGTAATCGGGACACGCCAATTATTTAGGACTCACTTATCATCTTAACAATTAAAGTGTTTTGTCAAAATTGATGTTAACATGTTTATTCCATGTTATCATAAAACTCATCCGCATAATTAGCAGTATAATAATTACTCGTTGGTAGAGGAGATAACGGCATCTGTGGCTCGGTATCCTCACGAAGTGACGGAAGTTCCTCCATGCTCCTGCAGGATCACGTATCGCACCCCATGCGACGTCAGGCAGGCTCCTCCGCGCTCCTGCATGATCACGCATTGCACCCCATGCGACGTGACGCAGGCTCCTCCACGCTTCTGCAGGATCATCTAACGCATCCAATGCGACGTGAAGCATGATCCTCCACGTTCCTGGAGGATAACGCAATACACCATATTTCGCCACGAAGTATATGATGGCCAACTCGGTGCCTCTCCAACCTACTATAAGGAAACGATGTACATGGGTAAAAGAAGAATTCAATCGGTTTTGATTTTTCAAATGACGGCCTGATTATATGGCGATATTCTATGATTGAATGAAAGCGTTCCTGGAATGCTTTTCAATTGTACGGGCAGAAGGTAATACAACAAGACATATATGTTTTCACAATATCATAGGTAAACAGTGTTATTCTTCTATGAATCTATATAGATTAAAATGTCAAATGCATATGTTTATGAACGGATTAGTTCAGTAGGAGTCTAGGAGAGCTTTATATAGAGGAACTTTTTGTGGTGGCATATTTTAGGCAACTCGTATAGTACCGTAAACATTCACTTACAAGCGCATATTTCTATTTCGGTTTTAAGGAGCGTCCTCTCGAGTACAAAACTACAGGACGAAATTTAGCATGAATTATATTTGAATAATAATTGATGAATGAGTGATGAATGTCATATGGCAAAGAATGAGCGAAAATGGAAAGTGATACTCGCTCACTCATTGCACTGACTTTGTACTGTTATAATTATCCACTGGATGATAAATCTGAACACTTCAAGCATACATATCTTTATAAAGGGGGAGACACTTGGAAAACCGGAAGCTGTTACATGCTTCTATCGGTAATACTAATACATTGAGGTATCTGAGAATCGCTAAAGTGTTCCAAGTATAAGTTTTTAGGATTATGACAATGTTGATAGATCACCTCCCATGGCTACATATGGGAGGCCTATGCCCCTGATCTAAAAAGCAACCACACCACTTTTAATATAATACTTACTCCAACGCAATGATGATATAATCCCTCCCATGACTGTTAACATCTATTTTCCGAATCACTAGGTACTGGACGAAAAATCACAGTTCTTCCATCAAGCTCATGTCGATTGTCGAGTGTTTAGCAGATCCACATAGTACGTGTACGCATCACCGCACCAGGGTCACTGTGGAAATGAAGCATGGGGAAAACCCGGAATAAAGGCATGGTTATGAATAGTATACAAATATACCATGCCTTGAGAGGCTCTAGTTGAAACTATGGGCTCATGAGGTAACTTCAATAGTACTATTTTCTGAGGGGCGCAGCCCCGAAGGAAATAGTAATATTGAAGTAACCGAAGGCCCATAGATTTCGGTGATAAAATATGAACTCAATATTCATTTTTTTCACCAGGTAAACAGTAGTCGTTTTCTTTTAAACTTTCACAAATCTTTCAATTGTATTTTACAATGATATTGATATAGGATTGAAGTCCAAATGTCATTTTGTGCAATATCTGACACTTTACATGGATCACTTTAATATAATAAATACATAAGAAATGCCCCCACCCCCGGAAGGGGGGGGGGGGGGGGGGCATTGCGTGTCCCCAGTCAGTCCGACCACGTCGCTACTCTGCTGAGATATAGGCCTTTACCACAACGGCACAAGATAGTGCCATTAAACCGCCACTCATACTAGTGACAAAATGAAATCATGATTCAAAGCTACATTCAAAACACTGTGAATATTATAGTACGGTATTACAAACCTGCCGTCAAGACTCACATCATAATACTACTCACTGCACATTCATGTTGTACATGTACATACTATACATGTATAGTAAAACATTCATGTTGCATGCTTACCTTTTGCACGACCCGTACACCAGTCAAATCAAACGGACCCTAATAATATTCATGTAATCGAAACGAACCTTAGAATATAAATATAAGTATAGCAGTTTAAAGAGTCATATTGTGATCCAAATTAGTCCCCTGCATGTAGTCACGATACGTATGAAATGTTACGATTATGGTTATTTCAAAGGGCACGCATAGTGCCATTGTCATTTGTCAATGAATAGCTTATGAGGACAAATGTCAAGTAGCCTACTAGTACATGATACAGTATGTATGTACAGTACAAACTCGACAATGTCTTTCTATTCATAAAGCACTATATCTAAGTACAATAGAGTTGTATTTAATAAAGCTTTATTGATTTATGATATAATATACCACTCTACCACTCATCTGTCTCTGTGGTATCATTTCCTCCATTTATGCCTTTAGCTAGGGTATATAATATAACCAGTCCATGTCCCTATAGTCATGCATTTGAATGTATTTCCTTGTTATCTATACTGTTCAGCATTATATTCCATTATCCCTGGTTATGAAGTTTTATATCATATCGATCATACAATTATTTTAATAATACTCCGTTTTATGTATATCTCATTCTCAGCGCTTTACATGCATGAACAGGGCACGACGCATGTATGACACAATAGTTATACTTATAGCAAAGTTTAGCAAACTATACTAGCCAGGTATATTTCATGATAAACAAGTCGGCAATTTTGACAAAAATATTATTACATACCCAGGACGAAAAACCAATTGAAATTACCAATTGAAATTACCAATTGAAATTACCAATTGAAATTACCAATTGAAAATTACCAATTGAAAAGTATATGGAAAATGAAACAAATACCAATTGAAATTACCAATTGAATCCAATGGGTACCAATTGAAATTACCAATTGAAATTACCAATTGAATCCAATGGGTACCAATTGAAATTACCAATTGAAAATTCCAAATTGGAAACAAATTGACATTCCCAATTGAAAGTGGTTGGCAATTTGGACGTACATGTACATGAGACATGTTGTACATTGGTGTCAATGTATAATAACGCACAACTGGTCTATTCAAAATTCCTAAGTGCAATCTGGCTGTGCCAGGTTAGGAATTAATTTATACATCCGTATATATATCACATGTGCAGTATACATAAAAAGTGGTTATAAAAAAAAATCAAGTCAAATTCAATAGAAAACTAATGGTATGACAAGGTAAACATGTGATGCAAAGTTTGTCATAATAATTCTTACATAAAACACTAACGATTGACACATGAATAACGAAAGAATTTTACTTCAACATTAATATTTATTCATATTTTGTGTTTTTTTTGGTTGAAATCAGACCGCCAAATGGTTTCAATGGGTACCCATTGGATTCAATGGGTACCCATTGGATTCAATGGGTACCCACTGGTTTCAATGGGTACCCATTGGTTTCAATGGGTACCCATTGGTTTCAATGGGTACCCATTGAAACCAATGCCAATGGGTACCCATTGAAATCAGTTTTAATGGGTACCCATTGAATTCAATGGGTACCCATTAAATTCAATTGGTACCCATTGAAACCGATGCCAATGGGTACCCATTGAAATCAGTTTTAATGGGTACCCATTGAATTCAATTGGTACCCATTGAAACCAATGCACGTGGGTACCCATTGAAATCAGTTTTAATGGGTACCCATTGAATTCAATTGGTACCCATTGAAACCAATGCCAATGGGTACCCATTGAAATCAGTTTCAATGGGTACCCATTGAATTCAATTGGTACCAATTAGAATTTCAATGGGTACCCATTGGTTTCAATGGGTACCCATTGAATTCAATTGGTACCCATTGAATTCAATGGGTACCCATTAGAATTTCAATTGGTATTTCGTCCTGGGTAATAAAGATAATAAAAACAATGACCCGGACCCGGAGACTGAGAAGACTTATAATTATATCATAGCCTACTACGCTTACATATTGTTACATGATACAAAATCATATGCATTGTCATTTCTTTATTTATAATTTTCACCCAAATCATCGCCATCATCATCATCATCATCTTATCATTATCATCAACATCATAATCATCATCATCATCGCTATTATCATCATCACCAGTCATCATCATCCTCATCATCATCATCATCATCATCATCATCATCGTCATCATCATCATCATCATCATCATCATCATCATCATCATCATCATCATAATCATCATCATCATCATCATCATCATCATCATCATCTTCATCATCATCATGTCATCATCATCATCATCATCATCATCATCATCATCATCATCATCATCATCATCATCATCATCATCATCATTCGATCATCATCATGATCTTTACCAATCATCATCAGTATACTGCACTACACCAATTACTCCTATGGAGTAACATATCCCTCATCTAGATGCTGAACAGGCGTTGATGAGTATTACCATAGAACTAGAACTGGAGTGTTTTGGAAGATTAAACTACCAAGAAATAATAATGAATAAAACAAAATGCTTGAATAAGAATTTGATAGTCTCTATTACAAGCGTATTTTAAATAATATCGAATTGTATCTCATATTATACCATCTTGACTATTAATTTTCTTGCAACTCTATTATGTTTAGTTTTCTAAAATCTAAAATCATAACAACAAAAGTGAATACTACCACGTAATAAATTAAAACACAATCAATAACGAGGCAAATAATATCGACATAAACAAAAACAGCTGGATTTTAGACTAACATTTTCAATTTAGCCTTGATTCCATCCGTCATCTATATGCAGCGCTGCAGATATTATAGCCTAAATGTGTACAATTCGAGTTGATAAACACACCTGAGATGTGGTTTCAATATTGCATCATGATCAACGCTCTGTGATGTAATTATATTTATTTTATTGAAAACTGCCATCAGAAAGAAACATATGATGAACATTAACTTACAGTAATTAAGGAATTTGACTCCAAATCGAGAACGATAGTTGTACTTTACCGGAAAACAATCTAGTGCACATGCACTAGCTTGATTTTGGAGAGTTGGATCGTGAATGAAATGAGCAAAGTCAAAATGAGTGCCACCGAGTTGAAAGAGCAGGGAAACCGATTTTTCGGGTCAAGGAAGTATGAAGAGGCGATTGGCTGTTACAGCAAAGCAATCGTAAGTTTATATTTCACCCTTTCTTGGCATGAATGCGTAATAAACTATCATGTTTGGACATATTTTGCTGTAAAAATAAAAATCTGTTTTGATACGTGTAGTCC
>JBAMJV010001458.1:0-40000 GCA_037951105.1 Echinarachnius parma
TTTACTTACATTATATGTAAATAATAGTTATGATATGTTAAATAATGGTTATATTATAACATATAATATGTGTGAATAATAAATTGACAAACGGCGCCTCATATTACACAGGCCCTGAGTTCACATGTGGTTGTGAGTTTGGTATGATATGCATGCCCACTGAACCTTGGCTAATATACATGTATATATGGTATGTCTCCTCATAACTCCCCAAAATAGCAACTGTGTGTGCATGGGTACAGACAGTGTTTTTGCTTATTCACAAGGGAACCGGGACGAACCGACCCGTTAATATTTTTTTATTTCTATGAGCCGGGATCCGAGACTGGATATTTTTGTAACCTAACAGCATTAATTTACAGCCAAAACTTATACTAAACACACACTTTATAAATCTATTCTTTATTCAATAAGTCATGCATAATAATAAAAATGAGATCAAACGTAAAATCAAACATACAAGGAATATAATGGTGTGCACCTCTTTGACCGACTCACAACTGAGCCCGTGTACAATAGCGATCATAAATTAAAAAGGTGCGTTTTCAGCAAGGTCTTAAACTGGTCAAGGGTATGGGTATTTTGAATATGTGCTGGTAACTTGTTCCAAAGTATAGGGGCAATTACTGAAAAAGCTCGATCGCCATATCTTGTAACTGTACGAGGTCCAAGAGTTAACTGCAAGGTTGATGATGATCGAAGAGGTCTTGAAGAACTAGAACAACGTAAGGAAATCAAATCTGAAAGATATTTAGGGGCTTGACCATGGAGAACCTTATGGTGTATGGGAAGCCAATGAAGAGAACGCACTATTGGGGTTATATGCTCAAATTTTCTCGAGAGAGTAACAAGCCTTGCAGCAGTATTTTGTATTCTTTGAAGTGGAAGTAAGTATGAATGAGGAAGGCCAGCAAAAATCAAATTACAATAATCAAGGTGGGAGGATACGAAGGCATGGGTTAATTTTTCCGTTGTGGGTCGGTCAAGTAGTTTCCTAATTTTCCCAATTTTGTAGATTCCAAAAGATGCAGATTTACATATATTTTTAATATGCTGCTGAAATGTAAGATTTTTGTCAATTATGACACCAAGGTCTCGTACATATTCACTACCCTTCAGTGAACCATCTCCAGTAACCAAGTCGGGAAAAGCGTCAGTGTTTAGCAATATTTGTTTCAAATTTCATTCTTATTCATATTTTTGCCATATTTTCATTTATTTTACACATAACAAGTTCAAATAATACTTTACAGATACATGTATGTCAAATTATGGTTTTTTATTCAAGTGATAGATAGCCTTGATGTTTGCATTAGCATGTAAGAAAAGTTGAGTGCAAAATAATTGAGTTTACCTTGTAACTTTCAGAGATGTAATTCCGTTACAAATTTGTGTAATTCCGTTACAGTGGTCTTTTTTCAAAAAAGTGAATTTGTGAACTTATCATTGTGTTGTTTATGCACCTACTTGTTCCAAAATGAAGTTGACATTATCAAGATAGAAAGAATACATAAAATCAGTTTCAAAGTGTCGTATATTTCAGAGAAACTCAACGCAAACTTGTAGCTAAAAAAAAACTCCATTCTCCAGTAATTCCGTTACGGACACATACGTTATGGTTCTGGTTTTTTTAAAGGTGCCAAAAGGCTTAATGGCACTTTGAGGGCATATATTTTTAAAAACATACAGAACTGCAAACTTATTTTTGTGTTTTCTTATAGTATCCACCTAGATTGATCTCCCATACCTTAATGAAACAATATTGATTTATATTTATATACGTCAGATGACCCTAAAGGGCTAATTGTTTACGGAAATTTGTCAACCAAAAAAGGGTTCAATTGTGTTCAATTGTATTAAAAAAACTTATGGAGGCTTTCCAGTTTTTATTTGTTGCTGATTATGAACAAGTGTGAGTTGAACTTTCAGAAAATAAACAGTGCTGCAAATTAAAAGTAATATCCTGACCGCACAATGCCACCCAAAATGGTGTTTCGGACGTTACATCTTCCGTAAACAATTTAACCCCTCATTACCCCTACCAGTATCATAATTTAATGATATGATTTCAGCATGAAAACTAAACTTATAGTTAACTTATCATATTGCCTAAAAAGGAAACAAGACTTATTTCTTAAGCCAACAGTTAACAAAAAAAAATCATGAAATGCACACATGGTGTCATTTTCCGTAAACAATTTTGTAACGTCCGAAATAATCTTTATTAGGATATAATTAGAAAAAGGGGAATAACACAAGCTACTTTTTATTTCACTTTTGAAGCGTCTTGATGTACCCTCCCAACACAGAAAAAAAATAATGTTATAGCTCATTGCGTTATGATTATATATTCAAAATTAACTTTCCGTTAACATTTGTAACATCCGAAACAAATGTAACGTCTGAAACAAAAAATGTAACTTATAAGCTCATAAGTCACAGGAAAGGGCACATTATATGAATCAATCATCATAATGTAAAATACTTATTCATTTTGAAACAAATTTACACATGAATTGGGTAATTGATTGCCAAAACAAATGTTTGAGATCAACTGGTATGAAATGTGTTTCGGACGTTACATGGGGTAATTGTTAACACAAAATTGATATTTTAGTGCATTTATTTTCAAAATGATAATATAATGGTTATTATTATTCATTTAGAAATATAATCATCAAAATACATGATGCTTTAATAACATTTAGATGCTTACATGTAGTCTGCCCCAAATCCACATTTTCACCAATTTTTCATTGATTTTTCTCAGCTAATTTGTAACCACTAAAGTTTTACAAGACACTTGATATAGTGAATGATATGACTAATCTACTTGGAACAATAACCTTTCTTTTGTGGAACTGAAACACTACCTGCTGCAACAACTGCTGTATTTTGTTTACCATTTACACTCTTTTGTATGGTATTGTGAGCTCGTTTCGGACGTTACAAAATGGTGTTAACACACATTTTGATTGCACAAAAAATTCAATTTGGAACATTTTAAAAAGTATTATCTACATTTTTCATGATCTATATGCTTCCTGCACCAGCAAAAGTGTTTTGAAAAATAAATGATCAGTTATTTGTTTCTGGGAAGGAACTTTTATTTATAAAATGTGAGGAATTGCTATTTTTGCCCCATAATTGTTCATGTTGTAAAGTACACAGAACTACATGTATACTGATTTTGTTTTTTGTATCACATCAAATGCATTATTAGGTTGATTGCCTTTATAATGTTCTATAAGAAACAAATGTTAAGTCTCTGTTTCATTATTCATTTAGTGGAAATATAGACATTTTCATTAACAAAGCCTTTTAGTGGTACACAAATGTACAGTATAACTATGCTAAATTTACTCTTCTGATATCATTCATTAGTTGCAAAATATGTTTTTCCATACTTAAACTTGATAAGAAGAAAATAATCTGCGTTGATCCACATGTTTTACTGACAATAATTAAAATGTTAATCATTTGTATTAAAAAAATCCACATGTTAAAACAAAAGTTAGTTTTGAAATACTATATGGCATTAGATATGTAAACTAGGTACATGTACACCAAGAAAATCTTGTTCTTAAGACAATTTCCAGAACAATTCTGGTTTATGATCAATTACATTTTTGTGCAAGTCAACTATCTTTGAAAAATATTACCATATCTGCTGGAACAAATATAATTTCTTGACCGTAACCTTATGTGGTACATGTACACAACTACACAAGTGTACTGTACATGTACATGTGCCATTATAACTTGAATTTGAGGTTTTGCTAATATCATATTGATCAGTAATGCATTTCTGACAGTTATTCTAATTTTCGATAATAGTTTGATAAAATTAGTTTGAGCTTCATATTTTATCAAAATAAGAAAATGGAAAATTTAAATCATATACAATGTATGTCATTGTACAATACATACTTATCTTTTGTAAAATGATGAAGGAAACTCTGGACAGTCACATCGATCATCCTTTTGACTGTATATACATGTATAATAACAGTTTCTAAGACTAATTGCATGTAATATTTGTACAAAATCTTGGATTTTGTCTATCAATATGGACTACATTCACTATCCCTTTCGTTGGGAGTTCAATTAATGCACATATTTATGGGTTTTGCTTGCAAAATCATGCAAACATTTGGCGAGTTAAGTTATGTTTTGAAGTGATGTTAACACCATGTAACGTCCGAAACAAAATAGGGTATGTCATAAAATAATGCAACTTTGCTACAATAAATTACAGATCACAATTCTCAAATTGTAGTTATTGTAGTACTAGGTACTTCATAATTTCACTAAAACCTTTACAATTGTCTCTACTTTGGAGATCTGAACATATAATTATAGATAAATCAAATGTACATGTACTGTAATGTATAATGTCATATGGTTGATAGAAAACCCCTTTCTGTGCTATGAAGTTAATTTGACCATTTCAAAGAAGAATTTGGATAGATTTACATCTAAACATATACTTTCTGTATTAAAATATTCCAAAACAGCAAAGATTTAAACCACAACTGGTTATAGAAGTGTGAAAAAAGGGATTATATATTAACAATGTGTAACGTCCGAAACACATACAAGAATCAAATTTGAATTTTTTTTGCAAGTGTCTTGCTCCAATTTTATATCATCTAAATATGTCCTATCATGTATTGTTTCCATACAATAAGTTTGAACCAACAACAGTAAAAAATGTTTGCATTACAAAAACTTCAAATTGCAAAATCCAAATTTTAAGGCTATTTTCACTTTAAAATGAAAACTAAAATTTAAGAAACAGAAGCCCCCAAAATGGCACACATGATGTCAGAATCCCACTTTAATTATTTGTATTATTTGTAATGCCATTTGGAATAGTAGGATTTTAGTATGGCAATGTGAAAATATATCATATTTTTCTTTTAAATACAGGAAATCCTAAATGTTCATAGATATTTTGCAGAATTGGGGATAGATTAAGCCCAGATATTTATATTTCACGAAAATATAATTGTGTCAATGTTAAAAAAACATGTTTGAAGTTAGTTCACTTAATTTCAATTTTGACCATGTTGGTTGACACATTTGGCATCTTTAAAAAAACCAGTGCCATATTGGTCTAGCGTGCAACAACACATGGAGGATATAAAATCATTTCCATATCATGTTGTAGCCTGGCTGCCTGTGAAACTTATATGTATCAAAATTTACTTAAGTCATGAGAATATTGCGCAGGGAATAAAATAATGAGCAAAAAAATCTCTGAATGTAATTCCGTTATGGTGGAATTGCCCAGCAGTTTAAACATTGATATTTTGTGGACACAACGCTGGCCTGGAACAAGCTCCCAAACAAAGTTGTCAATAGTACATCACCAGAGGTGTTCAAAAACAAGATCAGCCAGAGCAACCTACGATTCGACTAGAACAAAGCAGCGCCTTCTCCTTAATCTGGTGCATTATACCTTGCGGTCATGCACTGTACCACATCCAGATCCCGATCCAGATTCCCCTGTGCATTTAAGAATTAAGTGCAGTCTGCTGCACTGCAGTGCTGCAATCACTCACTTGTCATGCTTGTGTGCAGTGGCGTAGCTACGGGGGGGGGGGGGGGGGGGGGGGGCACGGGGGGCCTGTGCCCCCCCCCCCCCAATAATTTTGAAAAAACAAAAGAAAACATAAGGGGCCATTTTTTGAAGAAAAAAAAGAAATACGTAAGGTGTGTGTTGTGTTGATGTTATACATGTAGTCTGGAAAGAGACTATATAGCAACCAAGAGTCTGGAGTGCAGACTATGAAAGTTTCGAGAATAAAGTTATCTCAAGATGACCTGAATTTCCAGTGTCAAAATGCATTCTTATTTCATGCTTACTACTGAGGATACAACAGTGTGCCCCCCAATAATTTTGCGTGCCCCCCCCCAATCAGTCCGACCACGCTATGCCACTGCTTGTGTGCGACTGAACATCAATAACTCGCATTATTTCTTAGTAAAATTATCTCATGAATATTGCATTGCATCATAATAATAAGCAAATAATTACCGTTGGTGAAGGTGATGGGACAATCTATCACTTCCAAGGCGATCTGGATGTAGCTATCTTTCCGAAGCGAAGCTGAGGAAAGATAGCGTATACATTCAGATCGCCGAGGAAGTCATAGTTTGCCATCGCCTGAGTGATTATTTGCTTTATATTCCACATCGAACGGTAGATCTAGTCTATAAGCAGGCCTAGTCTAACGCAAGTCTTAATTACAGCTGTTACTACTACTACACGTACTAGGTTTGATCTACTTACCAACATTAATGTTATTCCAAATTTCCAATTTCCAATGTGTATGTTGTTTCCAGCATTCGCAATAATCTTGGAACACTTTACTTTCACTCTCAAGCAAAAAAAGTTCCATTTCAGCTCCGTTAGAACTCAAATCTTACGTCGAACAACAGAACAAGCAATTAAACAATAACAACGCAGCAAACCTAACCGTGTACTGTTATACTAATATGTACGATACGTATGCATACACAGTGCATGCATATAGCGTATGAGCTTGAACAGTGTGCATGCTACGTACGTGTATGCACAACGAATACAATTAAATTTGTAATTCGCGCGCATAGAGAACCCCGCCACATCATTTGGGTACGGAATTTGACTAGCCACACACGAGCTCCACAGTCAAGTCAATGCAACCGCAGTGAAAGTGCGTTGCACTCACTAGATAGTACTTTTTATCTAGTGAGTGCAACACACTTTCACCAAAGATATCTACAGAGTGTAACGAAGTTTTCTTCTCCCATCAATGATGGGCGAAACTATGCTTCATCACGTGATTAACTTTTGACCAATCGTAGAGCAAGATTCTTAGTATGTGGAATATAATATCTATTATACAATATGTTTCACTGTCTTACTATTAGTCTTACCTATTAAAATCTTGCATTTTTCTTCAGTATTAACAGTATTAATTATTTGCTTAAACTAAAGCCTGAAAGTTTTCTATGTTTCAAAATTGAAAAATAGAAAGTAAATTTATAATTTTACTAACTATGAAATGTTGATGTTGATAGCATGATTTGGTGTAAAGTTGACTAATACTGTAAGTACTAGCTAAGATATCACCGTGCAAACACTGATGTGATATTTGCTGTCCGCCCGTCGGCAAATATTCTTAACGGCAGATTCTAACAATTATTTGATGAAAAAGCTCTCAGAATTGTAGAGTTATGATACAAGATAGCTCTCGAATACAAATTCACTACTGATAGGCGAGATACTCGTACAGTACACAGTTTCCTATCTCAAACCTTTGACGCTGGTGACTGTGTGTGGCCTGGGGGACTGGGGTTAAATTTAAAGCACAAATTCACTGCACATTTTGAAAAAAATGTTACATTAAATTCAAACATGCAGACTTTCCACAAACATCTGTCTACTAAAGTATTGAGTATGTTTAAAGCATAAACCATGACAAATATAACAATTTTAAACAATGTAATTTATATTTTTGCTGCAGGATCACTTTGATGAAAACCAGTTTGAAAACAACAGAGCAGATGGGGAGAAAGAGCTGAAGTGGCAGGCCATACCAACCATATTCAGCCATCACCCTGCACCAAAGCCTAGGAGGCTTCTCAAACGACATCCATGCACACCAAATGCTGAGAATGTCGCAACAAGACCCTGCACACCTAGTGACCATACATGTACCTATTGTATCGCATCAGCAGACGAAGCTACAGAAACTTCAAGTTCTTCAGGTATTTTGTCCCTTTCATAATGTTATCTATTCTAATGTTTGTTTGATGTTTTTTTTTTGTTTTTTTTGGGGGGGGGGGGGGGGTGAGGATGGGGATGTTGGTTGCTTCATATCCTTTCCCAGTTAATGTTACCATTGCTATCAGATTTTAATATCTTTTAATATCACTGGAAGACTAAACCCAAGACTGTTTGGAAATCTCTTCTCGGTTGTTCGCCTGAGAAAACCTGTACCTTCCCGACTTGAATTCAAATTTGCACTCAGGCTTATCAGTTCTGCCCTGTTTCTCAAGCTGCCACGTCCGGGGTGCTACAGCCAAGATGACAGAGAATCGTTAGGATATTATATAATACTACCCTCCTACAACACTGGAGGTAGCTAGAATCATGTTGTACATTGTATTCAAGGTGTCAAGATCTTAACTGTAAAAATTGAACTTTCTATTAAAAATATGACTTGAATTTGTTCTGTTTTCTTCAACAAAAATGAGCAGCTGACAAGAAGAGCTGCATTCACTCATCTGAGGAATCCAGAGATGTTGGGATCCCTGGACTGAAGATGGAACCACCTGATCCACTGTCACATGATCAAGTAGGAGCACCTGACAAAGAGAGCTGCATTCATTCATCTGAGGAATCCAGAGATGTTGGGATCCCTGGAGTGAAGATGGAACCACCTGATTTACTGTCACATGATCAAGTAGGAGCACCTGACAAGGAGAGCTGCATTCACTCATCTGAGGAATCCAGAGATGCAGAGGTTGTTGTAGTGAAGATGGAACCACCTGATTCACCATCACATGCTCTACTTGATCCACTGTCACATGATCAGGCTTACCATTTCCTATCACTGGAGATCAAACAGGAGGATGATGATGATGGAGTGAGAGGTATTATAATCTATTTTGAGATTAAAAGAGAGCAAAGAAAAATGGGATTCCAACGGGATTATTCTTTGCTCTCTTTTAATCACATCATATTTCTGGTCAGTTTCCTTACCGTAAACCGGGGTGACTTTTGCCACTTTTTGAATATTTTCTTGAATAATTTTTTCATAATTTTTTTTTTTCAAAAATTTCTTCCATAATAAGGGTATACTAGTGAAGGTCTATCCACTGCATATATTTTCTTCCCTTCTTAATTTTTGTTTTTCTTTATTTTGTTGGTCGAAGACTGGCAAAAGTCACCCCGGGTGTCGGGGTGACTTTTGCCGGAACACATTTTGTTGTTTTTAATACAACATTTTCAATATTTTTCTTTACTAATATTCTTTGATAATACAATGAACCTCTTTCTCCTATTGTTTTACTTATAAATACTTTTTAAAATACATGATTTTAGTAAAAAAATGATATTACAATAGGATAATGCACATTTTCCCATATCTTCAAAATGTACATTGCCTTCCCCTATCTTAAGTCTGATAACAGTTCAAATAACTTCTTCTTATGTCACTAGCTGTATCAGTGAACATTACTGCAACTTTCATGGAGATTTAGTTCTAAGAATGCTAGATTCACATCTTAGCAGTTTGTCTCAAAATGTTCTTCGCCACAAGATGACTAACTACACTCCTGTATTGTGGTTCAATGTACACTGTTATTCCTTTAAAGAATTATAAATAAAAAATAAAACTGAAAATTGTTCTTGAAACTTAATCTAATTGATCATAAGGCCAAAGTAAATAATATTTCTGATCACACTGCATTTATAATGCACAGTTTATAAAAATCTGAAATATGAGACTTAACCACATTATTGCCTTTTCATTTTTTGTGTGACATTTGAAGGCGCAATAGCCTAGATGCGATTTTTAGAGCTTGCTTGATATGCACTGAATATAAACTAATAATTCAATTACATTTTGTCTCCTATCTACAACTCTGTAACCAAAAACATAATCATTCTATTCTGGCCAAAGTCACCCCGAGCTTGCAGCAAATAGCCCGGGGTGACTTTTGCCACGGCCATTTTGGAAAAATCAGAGGGAGGGTCGATGAAGTTTGTGCATTGGCAGTTTGGTAGACCCTTAGTGTACGTAATCTGACATATTTGCTTGATTCTCCATTTTCCGTTTTCTGTAGAGACTCAAAATTTTGACCACCATATCAATCATGTGCTTTATTTTTCATACAAAAAAACAACAACAAAAGCACAGAGGGTAAGCCGTTATAAAAGAATGTTATGAATTTTTATAATGTTCATACATTAGCCTATAAGAATATGTAAAAATATTTTCAGAAATTTGTTCAAGTAAGAGAGCCGGAGTGAAAATACATTTTTCTCACAGGGTGGCAAAAGTCACCCCGGCGGCCAAAGTCACCCCGGTTTACGGTATATGTTTGAATTAATAATCTATTTTATACAGTTTGATATAGAATACAGTGCAGAGCTTGATAGTTAGCATTGGTCTGATGGGTTCAGGCCAGCACATATAATATTGGGCCATGAAAACTGCCTACAAATGAAATTTTAGTGGGGCTATCAGGCATGTAGATTGTTCAAACTGAAAATGATGCTATCCAAAAATAATCTGTATTCTTAAGATCCTCGCCCAAGACGCCCATAACAGCAGTGTCAGTTGATTAAATATTGATCTGATTAGATTTGGAGGTTCATGAGGTCAAAGGTCAAGGTCACATGCCTCAATATGTGTTCAAAAATGCCTTGTTCTTGAGATATCTCAAGAACTGGTTTACAGATCAATTTCAAACTTGGTATGAGTGTACACATTGGGGTGGCAATGATCGGATTAGATTTTGGGGGTCATGAGGTCAAAGGTCAAGGTTACAGGACTCAATTTATATCCAAATGGCTTGTAATGGCAAAATTTCAAGAACCGAATGTCAGATTTCAATCAAACTTGGTACCTGAATGTATCATAAGTCAACGTAGCAAAAAAATATTGGGATCATGAGGTTGAAGTCAAGGTCACAGGACTTATAATAAGTATGCAAAAAAGCTTGTAATGTCAAAATCTCAAGAATTAAATGTCAGATTTCAATCAACCTTGGTACCTGAATGTTTCTTAGGGAGCCAGTGTAGCCATCAAAGTTTGGGGTCATATGGTCAAGGTCACAGGGCTAAAAATATATGAAAATTATTTTAAAAAATGATTTCAGTGCAATTTAATTTGGGCTTGATATTAAAATTGCGTGATAGCAGAGGCATAATTTCGACTGCGTGCAGTTGAAGATCCATCTTATTTATTGAATATATCTTTTCACATTCATGCACTCGCACATGAATGGTAGAGTGCTGGGTTTATACTCACAGGACGACTTTGTTGTCGAACTAGAATCTTCACTGTTCATGAACAAAATGGCTACTGAGGGTAAATAACGAGCAGATAAGAAGCCCTTTTGTTGCATGACATATTAACAATTTGTTATAACATGCATATCTCATAGACCCCAGTTAATGCTATTTGGAACCATTAAGAATAGGTTTTGGCATGTTTGTATTGAATCTTGTAGATGTATGTAGTACAGTTAATTAATTTGTATACCTCCGCAACAAAGTAGCCAGACACATAATGTTTTAGGGTTGTCCGTCGGTCCGTCCGTACATACGTCTGTACGTCCCGTTCTCGTGATTGCGTTATCTCAAGAACTGATTGACGGATTCTCACCAAACTTGGGTCATGTACATGTATGTAGCTTGGGGTGCCAATGAAGTGATTATATCTTGGGATCATGAGGTCAAAGGTCATAGGGCTCATTACATACAAAAATCGATAGAAATGATTAATGGATCTGGACCATACTTGGTACATGTATGTATGCATCCTGAGGAGCCAAATAACTGATTAGATTTTGGGATCAGGTGTCAGGGCTCACAATATAATGATAAATTAGCTTGTAATTGAAAAATCTCAACAACTGGATGTCAGATTTCAATCAAACTTTGTACCTGAATGTATTTCAGAAAGCCTTTGTAGCCATCAGATTTCAATCAAACTGTGTACCTGAATGTATCTCAGAAAGCTATTGTAGCCATCAGATTTCAATCAAACTTTGTACCTGAATGTATCTCAGAAAGCCATTGTAGCCATCAGATTTCAATCAAACTTTGTACCTGAATGTATCTCAGAAAGCCATTGTAGCCATCAGATTTCAATCAAACTTTGTACCTGAATGTATCTCAGAAAGCTATTGTAGCCATCAGATTTCAATCAAACTTTGTACCTGAATGTATCTCAGAAAGCCATTGTAGCCATCAAATTTCAATCAAACTTTGTACCTGAATGTACATGTATCTCAGAAAGCCATTGTAGCCATCAGATTTCAATCAAACTTTGTACCTGAATGTATTTCAGAAAGCCATTGTAGCCATCAGATTTCAATCAAACTTTGTACCTGAATGTATTTCAGAAAGCCATTGTAGCCATCAAATTTCAATTAAACTTTGTACCTGAATGTATTTCAGAAAGCCATTGTAGCCATCAGATTTCAATCAAACTTTGTACCTGAATGTATTTCAGAAAGCCATTGTAGCCATCAAATTTCAATTAAACTTTGTACCTGAATGTATTTCAGAAAGCCATTGTAGCCATCAGATTTTTGGTCATGAGTTATTAAACAGTCCTATTCATTGTGCAAAAGAGCTTGTATTTGCAATATCTCAAGAACCACTTGACAAATAACCATCAAACTTGGTAGCTATTTGTATCTTCGAGATTTATAAGATTTTACGAGTTTGGGACCATTAGCCAAAGGTCAAGGTCACAGCTCATATAAATGCCAAATTGCTCGTAATTGTGATATATCAGATCTGGTAGATAGACTATCAAAATTGAATTGACAAATTAATTCAGTGCATGTTATTTTGGGATAAATCATGCAATGGCAGAGGCATCATTTTCGACTGTACACAGTCAAAGATCCATCTAGTTTAGTGAGTTGTACTTCGATCAAATTTCATTTCAGGACTACCTGCAGTGGAAAGTGGTTTGGATGCACTTCCTGAGGGTGTGCTGGGTGGTGAGATTGACAGACTGCTGGAGCCTGCCATGGAATCACCTGATGTGTCACATGATCAGCAGGAAATCAAGCAGGAAATAGAAGGTGAGGACAATGGATTTTATAGAAATTGCAGACAGATGTAGAATAAGTTCAAGACTTGTGTTAGGGTGGTGTAAGTGACACCATGTCAGGTTCCCATTTTTGTCAATTTTACCAAGTTAGTGTCTGATAAATCACACTTGCTGTGATGTGGTATGTCCACAAAGTAATGTGTGAAAATTTCACATTAATTGGATGTTTTGGGCTGAGATATCAGCACAAATGCAAAGTGATATTCACTAACTCATTGTTCTACCTTGTACACGGCATGATATTATCCCGTAGTCAATTTCATATCTGAACACTTTAATCGTAACTATCTTTTGAATGAAATGGAAATTTGAAAAAATGCAACCTGTCCTGGCTTTTATTGTATCCCCCGAACCACTTCGGGGGATACTATGGATTTGGCCTCGTCGCGCCGCCGCGTCCGCCGCGTCCGCCGCGTCCGCCGCAGAGATTTTCTTGTGAACGCTCTACAGGTCCGAGTTCTTGTCCGATCATTTTCTAATTTGGTATGAAGGTGTATTAAGGAAAGAGGATGAAGCCTATTGATTTTGGTGTGGGGCGGAGTCCTGGTTGCCATGGTAACCATGATATAAAGAAATAGTTAAGATTACCTTGTGAACGCTCTACAGGTCCGAGTTCTTGTCCGATCATTTTTTAATTTGGTATGAAGGTGTATTAAGGAAAGAGGATGAAGCCTATAGATTTTGGTGTGGGGCGGAGTCCTGGTTGCCATGGTAACCATGATATAAAGAAATAGTTAAGATTACCTTGTGAACGCTCTACAGGTCCGAGTTCTTGTCCGATCATTTTCTAATTTGGTATGAAGGTGTATTAAGGAAAGAGGATGAAGCCTATTGATTTTGGTGTGGGGCGGAGTCCTGGTTGCCATGGTAACCATGATATAAAGAAATAGTTAAGATTACCTTGTGAACGCTCTACAGGTCCGAGTTCTTGTCCGATCATTTTCTAATTTGGTATGAAGGTGTATTAAGGAAAGAGGATGAAGCCTATTGATTTTGGTGTGGGGCGGAGCCCTGGTTGCCATGGTAACCATGATATAAAGAAATAGTTAAGATTACCTTGTGAACGCTCTACAGGTCCAAGTTTTTGTCCGATCATTTTCTAATTTGGTATGAAGGTGTATTAAGGAAAGAGGATGAAGCCTATTGATTTTGGTGTGGGGCGCGGTCCTGGTTGCCATGGTAACCATGATATAAATAAATAGTTAATATTACCTTGTGAACGCTCTACAGGTCCGAGTTCTTGTCTGATCATTTTCTAATTTGGTATGAAGGTGTCTTAAGGAAAGAGGATGAAGCCTTTAGATTTTGGTGTGGGGCGGAGTCCTGGTTGCCATGGTAACCATGATATAAAGAAATAGTTAAGATTACCTTGTGAACGCTCTACAGGTCCGAGTTCTTGTCCGATCATTTTCTAATTTGGTATGAAGGTGTATTAAGGAAAGAGGATGAAGCCTATTGATTTTGGTGTGGGGCGGAGTCCTGGTTGCCATGGTAACCATGATATAAAGAAATAGTTAAGATTACCTTGTGAACGCTCTACAGGTCCGAGTTCTTGTCCGATCATTTTCTAATTTGGTATGAAGGTGTATTAAGGAAAGAGGATGAAGCCTATTGATTTTGGTGTGGGGCGGAGCCCTGGTTGCCATGGTAACCATGATATAAAGAAATAGTTAAGATTACCTTGTGAACGCTCTACAGGTCCAAGTTCTTGTCCGATCATTTTCTAATTTGGTATGAAGGTGTATTAAGGAAAGAGGATGAAGCCTATTGATTTTGGTGTGGGGCGCGGTCCTGGTTGCCATGGTAACCATGATATAAATAAATAGTTAATATTACCTTGTGAACGCTCTACAGGTCCGAGTTCTTGTCTGATCATTTTCTAATTTGGTATGAAGGTGTCTTAAGGAAAGAGGATGAAGCCTTTAGATTTTGGTGTGGGGCGGAGTCCTGGTTGCCATGGTAACCATGATATAAAGAAATAGTTAAGATTACCTTGTGAACGCTCTACAGGTCCGAGTTCTTGTCCGATCATTTTCTAATTTGGTATGAAGGTGTCTTAAGGAAAGAGGATGAAGCCTATTGATTTTGGTGTGGGGCGGAGTCCTGGTTGCCATGGTAACCATGATATAAAGAAATAGTTAAGATTACCTTGTGAACGCTCTACAGGTCCGAGTTCTTGTCCGATCATTTTCTAATTTGGTATGAAGGTGTATTAAGGAAAGAGGATGAAGCCTTTTGATTTTGGTGTGGGGCGGAGTCCTGGTTGCCATGGTAACCATGATATAAAGAAATAGTTAAGATTACCTTGTGAACGCTCTATAGATCCGAGTTCTTGTCTGATCATTTTCTAATTTGGTATGAAGGTGTATTAAGGAAAGAGGATGAAGCCTATTGATTTTGGTGTGGGGCGGAGTCCTGGTTGCCATGGTAACCATGATATAAAGAAATAGTTAAGATTACCTTGTGAACGCTCTACAGGTCCGAGTTCTTGTCCGATCATTTTCTAATTTGGTATGAAGGTGTATTAAGGAAAGAGGATGAAGCCTATTGATTTTGGTGTGGGGCGGAGCCCTGGTTGCCATGGTAACCATGATATAAAGAAATAGTTAAGATTACCTTGTGAACGCTCTACAGGTCCAAGTTCTTGTCCGATCATTTTCTAATTTGGTATGAAGGTGTATTAAGGAAAGAGGATGAAGCCTATTGATTTTGGTGTGGGGCGCGGTCCTGGTTGCCATGGTAACCATGATATAAATAAATAGTTAATATTACCTTGTGAACGCTCTACAGATCCGAGTTCTTGTCTGATCATTTTCTAATTTGGTATGAAGGTGTCTTAAGGAAAGAGGATGAAGCCTTTAGATTTTGGTGTGGGGCGGAGTCCTGGTTGCCATGGTAACCATGATATAAAGAAATAGTTAAGATTACCTTGTGAACGCTCTACAGGTCCGAGTTCTTGTCCGATCATTTTCTAATTTGGTATGAAGGTGTCTTAAGGAAAGAGGATGAAGCCTTTTGATTTTGGTGTGGGGCGGAGTCCTGGTTGCCATGGTAACCATGATATAAAGAAATAGTTAAGATTACCTTGTGAACGCTCTACAGGTCCGAGTTCTTGTCCGATCATTTTCTAATTTGGTATGAAGGTGTATTAAGGAAAGAGGATGAAGCCTTTTGATTTTGGTGTGGGGCGGAGTCCTGGTTGCCATGGTAACCATGATATAAAGAAATAGTTAAGATTACCTTGTGAACGCTCTATAGATCCGAGTTCTTGTCTGATCATTTTCTAATTTGGTATGAAGGTGTATTAAGGAAAGAGGATGAAGCCTATTGATTTTGGTGTGGGGCGGAGTCCTGGTTGCCATGGTAACCATGATAACCATGATATAAAGAAATAATGCAATTGGTTCGGGGGATACATGTGCTCGGCTGCGCGACCCGCCGAGCGCGCAATTTCTAGTTGTTTATATGAATATGATAAGGTACAATGTATGACAGAACCACTAGAGTTCCAAGTAAGTTTTGAGGATTTAGACAATGTTACTAAGTCCCTTTAATGAACAATGAGCACAGGATACTGGGCTCTGCTGGGCATTGAACCAGAGACTTTTAAACTGCTAGGCTGGTGCTCTATCTTTGAAATGAGCAAAGAATCTATAAAAAAAAAAAAAAGGATATGAATTCCTTGGATAGGAGAATATTGAGGTTATTCAAATTACTGTATCATGCATATCTTTGAGGTAGTATTGTTTCAATAGAAAATGAGAGATGCAAAGCAAGACACTCTACAGATGATTAATGCAATAACAATGTCCCTGTTCCATTGCAGGATATCTTGATCATCCGGCAGGTGGAAATATAACTCCTGCTGGAAATACCATCCCCTCTTCAAATCAAGGAGAAGTGACAGAAAAGCAAGTTCGTCAGGACGGTGTGACAGATACAGGTAGCTCAGGGATTCAATCAAGAATGCACACAGATGGATTTATTGAGGGTTATGTTGAAGTAAAGCATAGTGGAGGTGACATACATGAAGTCAGACCCCAAAACTGCAGCTCTTCTTCAAAGACTTGCATGCAGAAACCTCATCTACATAGACACGAATGTGAACATTCTTGTGTAAACCCAGACCTATGTTCCTCATGGGTAGCATGTGACAGCTCTTTCAGTTATGATGTTTGTTCAAAGACTTTTAGTACAAAAAACAATTTAGTCAAACACACCAGCTCACATTCTAGTGAAAAGGGCTTCATTTGCAGCGTATGTTCGAAGGCTTTCCCTATTAGAAGTCGATTAACTAGACATATGAGCGTACATACAGGTGAAAGATCTTTCTCACATTCTAGTGAAAGGGACTTAATTTGCAGCGTATGTTCGAAGGTTTTCCCGCTTCGAAGTCAATTAGCTAGACATATGAAAATACATGCAGGTGAAAAACCCTTCAAGTGCACGATTTGTTCTAGAGCCTTTACTGATAAATCTAACCTGATGCAGCATATGAGGACACATACTGGTGAACGGCCTTTCAGGTGCAGCATATGTACAAAAGATTTCTTACTCAAAAGTACTCTGACCAAACACTTGAAGACACATACCCGTCAAAAACCTAACAGTTGTGATGTTTTTTATCAACAAGATAAGCTCACCAAGCACATGAGGACACATACTGGTGAAAGATCTTTCAGTTGTGATGTGTGTCAAAAGAGTTTTTCTCAAAAAGGTCATCTGACCGATCACATGAGGACACATACTGGTGAAAGACCTTTCAGATGTGATGTGTGTAAGAAAAGTTTTTCTAAAAAATGTAATCTGATCTGTCACATGAGGACACATACTGCTGAAAAACCTTTCAGTTGTGATGTGTGTAAGAAAAGTTTTGATAAAAAAGCCCATGTGATTAATCACATGAGGAAACACACTGGTGAAAGATCTTTCAGTTGTGATGTGTGTCAAAAGAGTTTTTCTCAAAAAGGTCATCTGACCGATCACATGAGGACACATACTGGTGAAAGACCTTTCAGATGTGATGTGTGTAAGACAAGTTTTTCTAAAAAATGTAATCTGATCTGTCACATGAGGACACATACTGCTGAAAAACCTTTCAGTTGTGATGTGTGTAAGAAAAGTTTTGATAAAAAAGCTCATGTGATTAATCACATGAGGAAACACACTGGTGAAAAACCTTTCAGTTGTGATGTGTGTAAAAAGAGTTTTTCTCAAAAAGCTCATCTGACCGATCACATGAGGACACATACTGGTGAAAGACCTTTCAGATGTGATGTGTGTAAGAAAAGTTTTTCTAAAAAATGTAATCTGATCTGTCACATGAGGACACATACTGCTGAAAAACCTTTCAGTTGTGATGTGTGTAAGAAATTTTTTTCTCAAAAAAGATATCTGATCGAACACATGAGGAGAACACATACTGGTGAAAAACCAACCAATTCCTAATATATGTACCAAGGCTTCCTCTGATGAATCTAATCTGACAGAACACTCAAGGGACACATAGAGATGAAATACCTGTCAGAAGTGACGTATAAACTATATTTCTGCAAGTGAATTGAAGAGACACATCAACATGCAATGAATAAATGCACGAGTGCTAAGGGCAAAATTGCCCTGGATCGCCTAATAATCTCCCCCCCCCCCCCCAAAAAAAAAAAAAGAAGGAAAAGAGCACTAAAAAATTGCATAATTTGATACATGTACAAAACAAATTATTTCTTGCATGTAAGCTTATTTAAGTTGTAAGATGTCCACAAAGAGTTTCTCACTGAGAGGTACATTAACAAGACACACGATGACACATTCTGGTGACAAACCTTTCAGTTGCAACATGTGCACAAAGAGTTCCTCACTAAGAGGTACATTAACAAGACACACGATGACACATTCTGGTGACAAACCTTTCAGTTGCAACATGTGCACAAAGAGTTCCTCACTAAGAGGTACATTAACAAGACACACGATGACACATTCTGGTGACAAACCTTTCAGTTGCAACATGTGCACAAAGAGTTCCTCACTAAGAGGTACATTAACAAGACACACGATGACACATTCTGGTGACAAACCTTTCAGTTGCAACATGTGCACAAAGAGTTCCTCACTAAGAGGTACATTAACAAGACACACGATGACACATACTGGTGACAAACCTTTCAGTTGCAAGATATGCACAAAGAGTTTCTCACTGAGAGGTACATTAACAAGACACACGATGACACATACTGGTGACAAACCTTTCAGTTGCAAGATATGCACAAAGAGTTTCTCACTGAGAGGTACATTAACAAGACACACGGTGACACATTCTGGTGACAAACCTTTCAGTTGCAGGATGTGCACAAAGAGTTTCTCACTGAGAGGTACATTAACAAGACACATGATGACACGTTCTGGTGACAAACCTTTCAGTTGCAGGATATGTCACTGGAATTCCACTCGATCTAGTTCAACATGACGAAAACACCTATATTGGTCAAACTAATTGATCAGTATTGTTCAATAACTATTAAAAAGGGCTTGTGTAAATCATTAAATGCAGAAATATCGGAGGTAATTCAATGCACGCCAGTGAAATTTGGGTAAATGCACCATCCCCCCTGTCTGTTTCCCTAGCACTGGGCTGGAGATATCAACAAGCCTGCATACTGTGAACACATGCGCTAGCATAATCTTTTGCACATAGCGTATCTAAGCAGTTGGTTTGTATACAAAATCCAATGTGGAATTCAAGTCGGTCTATTCCCATTTCGTCTACCAACAAAGTGAACTTTAATCCCTTAACTACAGGGACCTGGTGGGTTGTGTCTATGGTATCTTCACAAACTGGAAGAGAAAGGGTTAATGTACCATGCATACCATTGAGATCGTATTGTCCCGATAGAAAGTTAGAAATGTAAAGCAAGGCACTACTGATGATTAATGCAATATCAATGTCCCTGTTCCATTGCAGAATATCTTGATCATCAGGCAGGTGGAAATATAACTCCTGCTGGAAAGACCATCCCCTCTTCAAATCAAGGAGAAGTGACAGAAAAGCAAGTTCGTCAGGACGGTGTGACAGATACAGGTAGCTCAGGGATTCAATCAAGAATGCACACAGATGGATTTATTGAGGGTTATGTGGAAGTAAAGCATAGTGGAGGTGACATACATGAAGTCAGACCCCAAAACTGCAGCTCTTCTTCAAAGACTTGCATGCAGAAACCTCATCTACATAGACACGAATGTGAACATTCTTGTGTAAACCCAGACCTATGTTCCTCATGGGTAGCATGTGACAGCTCTTTCAGTTATGATGTTTGTTCAAAGACTTTTAGTACAAAAAACAATTTAGTCAAACACACCAGCTCACATTCTAGTGAAAAGGGCTTCATTTGCAGCGTATGTTCGAAGGCTTTCCCTATTAGAAGTCGATTAACTAGACATATGAGCATACATACAGGTGAAAGATCTTTCTCACATTCTAGTGAAAGGGACTTAATTTGCAGCGTATGTTCGAAGGTTTTCCCGCTTCGAAGTCAATTAGCTAGACATATGAAAATACATGCAGGTGAAAAACCCTTCAAGTGCACGATTTGTTCTAGAGCCTTTACTGATAAATCTAACCTGATGCAGCATATGAGGACACATACTGGTGAACGGCCTTTCAGGTGCAGCATATGTACAAAAGATTTCTTACTCAAAAGTACTCTGACCAAACACATGAAGACACATACCGGTCAACAAGATAAGCTCACCAAGCACATGAGGACACATACTGGTGAAAGATCTTTCAGTTGTGATGTGTGTCAAAAGAGTTTTTCTCAAAAAGGTCATCTGACCGATCACATGAGGACACATACTGGTGAAAGACCTTTCAGATGTGATGTGTGTAAGAAAAGTTTTTCTAAAAAATGTAATCTGATCTGTCACATGAGGACACATACTGCTGAAAAACCTTTCAGTTGTGATGTGTGTAAGAAAAGTTTTGATAAAAAAGCTCATGTGATTAATCACATGAGGAAACACACTGGTGAAAGATCTTTCAGTTGTGATGTGTGTCAAAAGAGTTTTTCTCAAAAAGGTCATCTCACCGATCACATGAGGACACATACTGGTGAAAGACCTTTCAGATGTGATGTGTGTAAGAAAAGTTTTTCTAAAAAATGTAATCTGATCTCTCACATGAGGACACATACTGCTGAAAAACCTTTCAGTTGTGATGTGTGTAAGAAAAGTTTTGATAAAAAAGCTCATGTGATTAATCACATGAGGAAACACACTGGTGAAAAACCTTTCAGTTGTGATGTGTGTAAAAAGAGTTTTTCTCAAAAAGCTCATCTGACCGATCACATGAGGACACATACTGGTGAAAGACCTTTCAGATGTGATGTGTGTAAGAACAGTTTTTCTAAAAAATATACTCTGATCTGTCACATGAGGACACATACTGCTGAAAAACCTTTCAGTTGTGATGTGTGTAAGAAATTTTTTTCTCAAAAAAGATATCTGATCGAACACATGAGAACACATACTGGTGAAAAACCAACCAAATCCTAATATATGTACCAAGGCTTCCTCTGATGAATCTAATCTGACAGAACACTCAAGGGACACATAGAGATGAAATACCTGTCAGAAGTGACGTATAAACTATATTTCTGCAAGTGAATTGAAGAGACACATCAACATGCAATGAATAAATGCACGAGTGCTAAGGGCAAAATTGCCCTGGATCGCCTAATAATCTCCCCCCCCCCCCCCCCCAAAAAAAAAAAAAGAAGGAAAAGAGCACTAAAAAATTGCATAATTTGATACATGTACAAAACAAATTATTTCTTGCATGTAAGCTTATTTAAGTTGTAAGATGTGCACAAAGAGTTTCTCACTGAGAGGTACATTAACAAGACACACGATGACACATTCTGGTGACAAACCTTTCAGTTGCAACATGTGCACAAAGAGTTCCTCACTAAGAGGTACATTAACAAGACACACGATGACACATACTGGTGACAAACCTTTCAGTTGCAAGATATGCACAAAGAGTTTCTCACTGAGAGGTACATTAACAAGACACACGGTGACACATTCTGGTGACAAACCTTTCAGTTGCAAGATATGCACAAAGAGTTTCTCACTGAGAGGTACATTAACAAGACACACGGTGACACATTCTGGTGACAAACCTTTCAGTTGCAAGATATGCACAAAGAGTTCCTCACTAAGAGGTACATTAACAAGACACACGGTGACACATTCTGGTGACAAACCTTTCAGTTGCAAGATATGCACAAAGAGTTTCTCACTGAGAGGTACATTAACAAGACACACGGTGACACATTCTGGTGACAAACCTTTCAGTTGCAGGATGTGCACAAAGAGTTTCTCACTGAGAGGTACATTAACAAGACACATGATGACACGTTCTGGTGACAAACCTTTCAGTTGCAGGATATGTCACTGGAATTCCACTCGATCTAGTTCAAGATGACGGAAACACCTATATTGGTCAAACTAATTGATCAGTATTGTTCAATAACTATTAAAAAGGGCTTGTGTAAATCATTAAATGCAGAAATATCGGAGGTAATTCAATGCACGCCAGTGAAATTTGGGTAAATGCACCATCCCCCCTGTCTGTTTCCCTAGCACTGGGCTGGAGATATCAACAAGCCTGCATACTGTGAACACATGCGCTAGCATAATCTTTTGCACATAGCGTATCTAAGCAGTTGGTTTGTATACAAAATCCAATGTGGAATTCAAGTCGGTCTATTCCCATTTCGTCTACCAACAAAGTGAACTTTAATCCCTTAACTACAGGGACCTGGTGGGTTGTGTCTATGGTACTTTCACAAACTGGAAGAGAAAGGGTTAATGTACCATGCATACCATTGAGATAGTATTGTCCCAATAGAAAGTTAGAAATGTAAAGCAAGGCACTACTGATGATTAATGCAATATCAATGTCCCTGTTCCATTGCAGAATATCTTGATCATCAGGCAGGTGGAAATATAACTCCTGCTGGAAAGACCATCCCCTCTTCAAATCAAGGAGAAGTGACAGAAAAGCAAGCACTTCAGGAGGGTGTGACAGATAGAGGTAGCTCAGGGATTCAATCAAGAATACACACAGATGGATTTACTGAGCGTTGTGTGGAAGTAAAGCGTAGTGGAGGTGACATTGATGAAGTCAGACCCAAAAACTGCAGCTCGTCTTCAAAGACTTGCATGCTGAAACATCATCTACAGAGACACGAATGTGAACATTCTCGTGTAAACCCAGACCTATGTTCCTCTCGGGTAGCATGTGAACAAAACTCACACATGGACAAGAGCTCTTTCTGTTGTGATGTTTGTTCAAAGACTTTCAGTACGAAAAGAAATCTGATCAAACACACAAGCTCACATTCTAGTGAAAAGGACTCTATTTGCAGCATATGTGCGAAGACTTTCTCTTGTAGAAGTCAATTAGATAGACATAGGGAAATACATACAGGTGAAAGACCTTTCAGATGTGATGTGTGTAAGAAAAGTTTTTCTAAAAAATGTAATCCGATCTGTCACATGAGGACACATACTGCTGAAAAACCTTTCAGTTGTGATGTGTGTAAGAAGAGTTTTTCTAAAAATAGTTATCTGATCAGTCATATGAGGACCCATACTGGTGAAAAACCTTTCAGTTGTGATGTGTGTAAGAAGAGTTTTTCTAAAAAATGTCATCTGACCGATCACATGAGGACACATACAGGTGAAAAACCTTTCAGTTGTGATGTGTGTAAGAAGAGTTTTTATCAAAAAGGTAATCTGATCAGTCATATGAGGACCCATACTGGTGAAAAACCTTTCAGTTGTGATGTGTGTAAGAAGAGTTTTTCTAAAAAATGTCATCTGACCGATCACATGAGGATACATACTGGCAAAAAACCCTTCAGTTGTGATGTGTGTAAGAAAAGATTTTCAATTAAAAGAAATCTTGTCAATCACACGAGAACACATACTGGTGAAAGACCTTTCAGTTGCACAATATGTACAAAGACATTCTCTTGTAGTTCTAATGTTACAAAACACTTAAAGACACATACTGGTGAAAAACCTTTCAGTTGTGATGTGTGTAAGAAGAGTTTTTCAAAAAAATGTCATCTGACCGATCACATGAGGACGCATACCTGGGAAAAACCTTTCAGTTGCGATGTCTGTAAGAATAGTTTTTCTCAAAAAAGTAAGCTGATCAGTCACATAAGGACACATACTGGTGAAAAACCTTTTAGTTGTGATTTGTGTAAGAAGAGTTTTTCTAAAAAATGTCATCTGACCGATCACATGAGGATACATACTGGCAAAAAACCCTTCAGTTGTGATGTGTGTAAGAAAAGATTTTCAATTAAAAGAAATCTTGTCAATCACACGAGAACACATACTGGTGAAAGACCTTTCAGTTGCACAATATGTACAAAGACATTCTCTTGTAGTTCTAATGTTACAAAACACTTAAAGACACATACTGGTGAAAAACCTTTCAGTTGTGATGTGTGTAAGAAGAGTTTTTCAAAAAAATGTCATCTGACCGATCACATGAGGACGCATACTGGGGAAAAAACCTTTTAGTTGCGATGTCTGTAAGAATAGTTTTTCGCAAACAAGTAAGCTGATCAGTCACATAAGGACACATACTGGTGAAAAACCTTTTAGTTGTGATGTGTGTAAGAAGAGTTTTTCTCGTAAAAGTCATATGATCAGTCACGTGAGGACACATACTGGTGAAAAACCTTTCAGTTGTGATGTGTGTAAGAAGAGTTTTTCAAAAAAATGTCATCTGACCGAACACATGAGGACACATACTGGTGAAAAACCTTTTAGGTGCAATACATGTGCAAGGGCTTTCTCTGATCGATCCAGCATGACAAGGCATTTGAAGATACATACAGGTGAATGACCTTTTAGCTGCAACATATGTGCAAAAGAATTCTCTCTGATCAGAATGTGATCCGTCCCATGAGGACACATACTGGTGAAAAACCAACCACTTCCTAATATGTATTAAGTACTCAAGGGACACATAGAGATGAAATACCTGTATATACATGTATATCTCTGCAAGTAATTTAAAGAGACACATCAACATGTAATGAATAAATGCACGAGTGCTAAGGGCAAAATCACCCTGGATTGCCTAATAATCTCCCCCCCCCCCCCCCCTTAAAGTGATCCATGTAAAGTGTCTAACTCCACGAAAATTACTTGGAGCTTCATCGTTTCTCTTCTGCTGTGTTGTTCAGCTTATGGTAAGAGAAGAATAAAATAGGGTTAGATTTGTTCAAATGTCCCTTCAGTATGAAGATAATTATCATTGAAAATCATCATCTGAAAAGCGTTAGCTAACGCTTTTGGTAAAAAGTAGAATTGCCGTAGTTGAACAAGCCCGGCCGCGGTCGGCGGTGCGCCACTTAATCACGGACTCTGGCCTGCGGAGTAGCCGAAACCTTCGGCAGCGCAACCGTTACGAGTCGATGTCGACTGCATTGAGCCAAGCACGCACAAATTCTGTACCATCTGTATACACGGGTGCGGATATCGTCAAACGGATGATTATTACTGCAACAAATCTACGGCAGGCCATCAGTAATCGGTGATAAAATATGAACTCAATATTCGTTTTTTTCACCAGGTAAACAGTAGTCGTTTTCTTTTAAACTTTCACAAATCTTTCAATTGTATTTTACAATGATATTGATATAGGATTGAAGTCTCAAATGTCATTTTGCTCAATATATGACACTTTACATGGATCACTTTAAAAAAAAAGGAAAAGAGCACTTACAAATTTGCATAATTTAATAAATACATGTACAAAACAAATTATGTCATCTGGGTAAGCTTATTTAAAGGGGACCACCAGGCAAAGAACAACATATTATTATATGTTTTGGTAACGTTTTGTGATTTCAAATATATACCCAACATTTTGCAAAGGATTGTGTAATTCATAAACAAAGCAATTAATTTCCACCACTTACGGAACCACTGCTATTTCCTGGTTCCATACAGGCCAACCATTTGCGAGTGCGCCAATGCTATTCACGCGCACGTTTGTAAAAAATAGATTCCCGGGCGATTCGTTCGCTCTGCATACATTGCAATTCACCGCACACATAGCAGTCTGCGTAATTCAGACCGCATGAACGCATGCTTTAGAATGGTGATGCGTTTCCAATTTTTTTTTTTTCTTTTCTGGAAACATATTTTGGTGAACTTGTTGATGGAATGGAATACTAAAGATGTTACCTTTCTTTAGTAAGAATATTATTTTTGGGTGGCGGTACCCTCTAAGTTGCAAGATGTGCACAAAGAGTTTCTCACTGAGAGGTACATTAACAAGACACACGATGACACATACTGGTGAAAAACCTTTCAGTTGCAAGAGTTTCTCACTGAGAGGTCCATTAACAAGACACATGATGACACATTCTGGTGGCAAACCTTTCAGTTGCAGGATGTGCACAAAGAGTTTCTCACTGAGAGGTACATTAACAAGACACATGATGACACGTTCTGGTGACAAACCTTTCAGTTGCAGGATATGTCACTGGAATTCCACTCGATCTAGTTCAAGATGACGGAAACACCTATATTGGTCAAACTAATTGATCAGTATTGTTCAATAACTATTAAAAAGGGCTTGTGTAAATCATTAAATGCAGAAATATCGGAGGTAATTCAATGCACGCCAGTGAAATTTGGGTAAATGCACCATCCCCCCTGTCTGTTTCCCTAGCACTGGGCTGGAGATATCAACAAGCCTGCATACTGTGAACACATGCGCTAGCATAATCTTTTGCACATAGCGTATCTAAGCAGTTGGTTTGTATACAAAATCCAATGTGGAATTCAAGTCTGTCTATTCCCATTTCGTCTACCAACAAAGTGAACTTTAATCCCTTAACTACAGGGACCTGGTGGGTTGTGTCTATGGTATTTTCACAAACTGGAAGAGAAAGGGTTAATGTACCATGCATACCATTGAGATAGTATTGTCCCAATAGAAAGTTAGAAATGTAAAGCAAGGCACTACTGATGATTAATGCAATATCAATGTCCCTGTTCCATTGCAGGAGATCTTAATCATCAGGCAGGTGGAAATATAACTCCTGCTGGAAAGACCATCCCCTCTTCAAATCAAGGAGAAGTGACAGAAAAGCAAGCACTTCAGGAGGGTGTGACCGATAGAGGTAGCTCAGGGATTCAATCAAGAAAACACACAGATGGATTTACTGAGCGTTGTGTGGAAGTAAAGCGTAGTGGAGGTGACATTGATGAGGTCAGACTCAAAAACTGCAGCTCGTCTTCAAAGACTTGCATGCTGAAACATCATCTACAGAGACACGAATGTGAACATTCTCGTGTAAACCCAGACCTATGTTCCTCTCGGGTAGCATGTGGACAAAACTCACACATGGACAAGAGCTCTTTCTGTTGTGATGTTTGTTCAAAGACTTTCAGTACGAAAAGAAATCTGATCAAACACACAAGCTCACATTCTAGTGAAAAGGACTCTATTTGCAGCATATGTGCGAAGACTTTCTCTTGTAGAAGTCAATTAGATAGACATATGGAAATACATACAGGTGAAAGACCTTTCAGATGTGATGTGTGTAAGAAAAGTTTTTCTAAAAAATGTAATCTGAACTGTCACATGGGCCATTCTTTGAAAAGTGAAACTTTTTTGAAAAAAATGAAGTTTGTTTTTTCAGTAGTTTTATTCCATTAATGGAAAGATCAGTGTCCAAGGTTTCATGAAATATTTTTTTTTAATTGAATTTATAAAATTTCTTTGAAAAATTATTAAATGTTCATATTTCAGTATTCCAATAAATATCATAACTCAGAAAATAATCATGCTAGCTCATTCCTTTTAGTCTCCTGTACATGATGATACCAACTTTGTGACAATTGAACTTCATTTTACTGTCTAAACCTAATATTTGTAAAATTCATATTTCCATTCACATTGTACATGTCACACATGTGACCACCCCAAAATGTCACACACGTGACCCAGACATCCCCACATAATAACGTGCATTAAAAATCAACAGTTTGAGATAATTTTAATCATTCACCATTTTCTTACTTACAGATATATATAAGTTGTCTGATACTAATATGAACATTTTAGCTTTTCATATTTTACAGGATTTCCAAAATGAAATTGAGTTAAATTTTTTTTCTTCAAAAGTGCTCCCGTGCAAAGTCACACACGTGACCGATGCCATTTGACCTCTGTCCTTGGGCAACATAATCCTAATAAAATCTTTTGTGTTACACATTAAAGACTTCAACATGTACAAGTCATATATGAAGTTTACATCACCATACCTCCTATACTTACTAAAATATAAGCATCCTATTGCAGAATTTTTCATATTTTGGGTCACACACGTGACCAAGAATGGCCCACATGAGGACACATACTGCTGAAAAACCTTTCAGTTGTGATGTGTGTAAGAAGAGTTTTTATCAAAAAGGTAATCTGATCAGTCATATGAGGACCTATAGTGGTGAAAAACCTTTCAGTTGTGATGTGTGTAAGAAGAGTTTTTCTAAAAATTGTCATCTGACCGTTCACATGAGGACGCATACTGGGGAAAAACCTTTCAGTTGTGATGTGTGTAAGAAAGTTTTTCTCAAAAAAGACTTCTGATCGAACACATGAGGAAACATACTGGCGAAAAACCCCTCAGTTGTGATGGATGTAAGAAAAGATTTTCAAATAAAAGAAATCTTATCAATCACACGAGGACACATACTGGTGAAAGACCTTTCAGGTGCAGTTTATGTGCAAGGGCTTTCTCTAAGGAATCTTCCATGAGGAGGCATTTGAAAACACATACAGGTGATAGACCTTTCAGTTGCATGAAATGTGCAAAGGCTTTCTCTGAGA
This sequence comes from Echinarachnius parma, assembly GCA_037951105.1. Classification (NCBI taxonomy): domain Eukaryota; kingdom Metazoa; phylum Echinodermata; class Echinoidea; order Clypeasteroida; family Echinarachniidae; genus Echinarachnius; species Echinarachnius parma. Next base: position 28,786 of record JBAMJV010001458.1, read on the forward strand.
AATCTACCCTGACGATGCACTTGAGAACACATACTGGTGAAAGGCCTTACAGTTGTGATGTGTGTAAGAAGAGTTTTTCTCAAGAAAGTCATCTAATCGTTCACATGAGGACACATACTGGTGAAAAACCTTTCAGTTGCACGATATGTGCAAGATCTTTCTCTGATAAATCTACCATGACAAAGCATTTGAGAACACATACAGGTGAAAAACCTTTCAGTTGTGATGTGTGTAAGAAGAGTTTTTCTAAAAAAAAGTCATCTGATCCGTCACATGAGGACACATACTGGTGAAAAACCTTTCAGATGTGATATGTGTGAGAAGAGCTTTTCCAATAATAGAATTCTGATCAGTCACATGAGGACACATACTGATGAAAAACCTTTTAGTTGTGATGTGTGTAAGAAAAGTTTTTTCTGAAAAAAGTTATCAGATCCGTCACATGAGGACACATACTGGTGAAAAACCTTTCAGATGTGATATGTGTGAGAAGAGCTTTTCCAATAATAGAATTCTGATCAGTCACATGAGGACACATACTGATGAAAAACCTTTTAGTTGTGATGTGTGTAAGAAAAGTTTTTTCTGAAAAAAGTTATCAGATCAGTCATATGAGGACCCATACTGGTGAAAAACCTTTCGGTTGTGATGTGTGTGAGAAAAGTTTTTCTCAAAAAAGACATCTGATCCATCACATGAGGACACATAATAATGGAAGACCTTACAGGTGAGCCACAAGTCCCTATTGATAGTGGTACTTCACATTTCCCTCTTCCATGCCAATGTCACTTTAAATAGTTGTGTGGGGCAATTAACTTATGACATAATTAAGACTTGGATACGAACAAACTCTGAAAATACACATTTTCCAGATTGACATTCTGGTCTGTTTTTGAGGCGTGAAGCTTTATTTAAGGTCATGTAATATTCACACAACTCAGTGGACAAATCGAATCACAGAAATGCATATTTTATCATATTTTGTGTGTGTGAAATTTGGTTATAAATGCATACATTCTTGGAGGTTGTAGCCTGCTCTACATGATGTGAAGTTATCTATGCCAATTATATCTTTGTTTCGAGAACATTCAAGTGAGTTACGTTGGGTTTCTTGTGGGCTTTCAAGTATGATTATCTCCTAAGTACAACATGTGACTTGGCAACCTTCTCTTTCTTAAAGTGATCCATTAACTTTATATTTTTCTTCAGAAGAAATGTTTGAGACTTCAATCATATACTAATTTCTTTGTAAGATTTTTGAGACTTCAATCATAATACTAATTTCTTTGTAAGATTTTTGACACTTCAATCATACACCAATTTCTTTGTAAGATTTTTGAGAATGATATCTGATATTTTCATAGAGAAGGAAGGATAATGTTTATACCCAGCAAAAAGAGAGAAAATCAATATCTGATTTTATCCTGACCGTTCAAATTCCAGTACTATCGACTATCCACGTTTGGATACTCTTAACTATGATCAGAAACATCCATCAAATATCTCCATAAGTAGGGAGATATTTGAAAAATCAAAACACAATTCATTTCAGTTTTGCTGCACAAAATAAATTTTTTGTGAGGTAATGAAAAACCGAGTGTAAAATTTGAAAGAGCATACAATTTTAATGGCAGAATAAACTTTGTTTGATCAAAATCGGTAAATATATCCAATCGGAATAAATCTGGGGCCTAGATTTATTTAATGATTTTTAAATATTTTTTTTAAATGCCTACACTCATTCAACAATTTTCAAAAGAGGTTTTTAAATAGTTGTTGATGATCTATCTCTCTATCTAATCATTATTTCAACAAAACATCACATGCATAATTTGTATGGAAAATGGTTGAAACCAATGCTTTTTTAGAGAGCGTCCTCTTGTGTTTGAATGGCCCTTTTTTATGATAACAGGCTTTTTACTTAGTCGTTTGTAATTTTCTATACTTCGAGCATGGTGTATTTATAACTATTCGTTTGTAATGTATTGTACAGGTTTTGTTACTAAAGCTCAGCCTTACCAAAACTGTACTACCCAGGGCCTTTAAGCCAAACAATTAGGTGTAAGAAAAGTGTGAAAGCGCCAAATGATTTTGGTTTAATTTTTACAAAGTTGATTTTGTCCTTTGTACATATTCACATAAAGAAATACATTCTGACGAAAGGATTAGCGTAACAATTGTAATCGTACATGTCATAAATGTATTACAATGCAAATTGTACTGTATATGATTTACTTTAATAGGATCAAGTGATTTTTTTCTGACATTTTGTCTTTTTATGTTGGTTGTCTTTTTATGTAGTTGACATGCAAAAGTTAAGAAATAACTTGACAGCCCAGTGAAATGAATCATGAGAGGAACTATTTTGGAACACTGTATTTTGGAAAGGGAAGATGTGTTGGTAATGGTCAATCACTAATTTGCACTCTTGTGCATGTACATGTATAATGGCAGACTAGAAGTGTTTGCCTATGAATATAATACACATTCCTTTCCATTAGCACATAATTATACATATGCTCACGAATTATGATATTGTATTTCGTTTAGCAAAGTGTCTTCCGACTCAATTACTTATTTGACATGGTGTTCGTTTGGTCATATGTCCTTTCAATTTCATGTTTATGCATTTGAATGTTCAATTTTTTAACAGTGTGAAATCAAGGTTTGTGTTTTTATGACATGAAAACAAAAGATTTTATCTGAATATGACATTCAAAATGAAATCAGTGTATGCTATCTATCCCCCTGTACAAGATGTTTGTTATATTATTTGGGTTAATACATTTTGTCATGTTTACATATATGATTTGTCATGAAAATGACTGATATTGTTACTATGTTTTTCATTTTGTACATCTAAAAGATAATTGAGGAATTACAAAATTGTATAAACAAGTGAATATTTTGTTTGACTACAATTTCTGTTAGCATGTTTGTACTATTTATTTGAATAATTCATTCTATTTTTTAAAACTTTTACTTTTACTTTTGAATTCAACCTCATTATTATGAGAGCATTGAGACAATGGAAATTGCCTTGATATAACACATATACTGGTATAACACAGAGTAATATGATAAGTTGAAAGTTAAAACAGCAAAATAATCTTGTTATTTTTCAAAGGTTCTGTTTTATCAGGTGGGTGTAAAATGGTGATTGGCTCGGGTTTGCATGTTTTCCGACTTCTCAATATACTTGCAAATAACAACGATTTTCCAATAATGTAGATAAATATGAAGATTTTTAATTGGTATAAGAGCATAAAGTCATGAACTCCATTTCACAGAATTTAAAAGATTTACAAATTAAATTTCGACAATTACAAGCCATTCCATGATATCCCTGGGAAGTGAAACATCAATCAAACATTTTTCCAAAGGGTAAATATTTTAATTCATTATACAGGGTGGCCCAAAAAGGATGCAACACCTACGATCGTTAATTTCATCAACACCATCGACCAAATGTCATTTTTTTTTTTTGATTGGGAAGAACATTCTTTTTCCAATAAAATGATACCATGAGCATTGATTTTGGGTAAGGCGTTTGGATCCTAGGGCCATATTTTTGAGGCAATGTCGTTTCCTAAATTTGCTACTTTTTCGTCTCCAGCGATCCTCTGAACATTGAGACATTCTCACCCCACGGCCTGCCATAGAATTAGCTGTACAGAAGAACCGCATGACTGCTCTCCCTTTGTAAGGAAGACAATGTGAGCCATTCTTATGTACAGCTAATTCTACGGCAGGCCGTGGGGCGAGAATTTCTCAGTGTTCCGAGGATCGCTGGAGACGAAAAAGTAGCAAATTTAGGAAACGACATTGCCTCAGAAAAATGGCCCTAGGATCCTCATGGTATCATTTTGTTGGAAAAAGAATGTTCTACCCAATCAAACAAAAAACAATGACATTTGGTGTTGATGAAATTAACGATTGTAGGTGTTGCATCCTTTCTGGGCCACCCTGTATAATATATAGACAGGTAATACTAAATTTGAAACATAATTATGATGTAGTTCATTACAATCACATTTAGTAATTATTAAATGTATAAATGTTCTACATTGATCATATCTAATACATTATTAATATAATATCTTCAATCTGTTCATGCTTTCAAATTCATTTCATTTCAATTCTATTTTTTTTAACAAAGTGAACAAAGGAGATTAGAAAAAATACCATGTGGGAATATTATAAAATGAGTCACTTTTACTAATCTGTTATCGCTGAATCTTAGTTCAATCACACATTTATTTGAGTTTTCTGTGAGCGTTTATTGCCTGCAATGAAAAATATCACCCCAGTTTGAAATTTCCTTCCCAGCAAACTACCAAACATATTTCATTTCATTTCAAACCAATTACAAGTAAACCTACAAATCACAAAAATCCATCTCTTTCATTAGACAATTTTATGCTCATTTTGCATTGCATGTTTTACTATAAGATTAGTAAATTACCATGAATGGCATATACATGTATAAGTAATTGTATGTATTGAAATATTTCAAATATAGACAAATATCCATCACTAAAGAGCTAGGGGTTGACAGATCATAACCAATAGTTCTTATGAATATAATAACTTGCTTTTTGATGTTACGTGTTCTTGTACGATATGGTTCTGTGGAACCTTATTAATAAACTAGGAGCTTTGAGACCATGAAAATTACCTTGTTGTATCAGGGTAAAAATTACAATAGAAATACAAGAGTGGAGCATGCTTTGGAACAGCAAAATTCACCTTGTTATACAATAATTGTTGTTGTATCAGAGCTCCATATAACGAGGTTCCACTGTATGCTGACCAATGTCTCGTCGCAAATATAAACTGGGTTCCAAAAGAAACTTATCACTTCTTCAGAGCGACACACATTAAAATCCAAAGCATAACAATCAATCATAATTGGGCGTATATTAGCTATAATACCCCTGAGCAAGCTCATCTAAAAAAAATTGGTTTGCTTTAGTTAACAAAGAATAAAATAAGGTGAAATCGCAAGAGGTCATTTTTTTAAAATCACAGAAACTGCTCGCCTTCCGGGCACAGAGCTCGGTACGGACAATAGCCAGTCTAGTGGTTACATAACCCACTTTGAAGTTGAATGAATAGCTATTGAAAGTTCTGAATAGACCGCCTTTTGTGGATGTTCGCAGCGAGCAGTTTCTGTGATTTTTGAAAAGTGATCTGTAGTGATTCCATCGAATTTTTCTCACTTTTGGTAAAAGCAAACTTTTAATTTTTAGGATATGCTTCATAAGGAGAATGATAGCTTATCTGTGTCTAAATATGATTCAATTTGATGCTATGGATTTTAGTGAGCGTCGCTCTGAAAAAGTGATAAGTTTCTTTTGGAGCCCAGTTTATATACATCATTAGTACATTCCTGTTATGTGTTCAAAGATAAATTGCTTCTTTACAATACACTATAAACTACATCACCGACAAAAACTTAATTGCATTTCTTGTAGAACTCCTTATTCTTTTGGAACTTCAGACTATTCTACTAGTCTTAATTTTAGAATTTATAAATTCAGCATACATGCACAATGCATTAAAAATTATGGCAAAACATTCATAGTAGCAAAAATATAGTCAAACGTTGATATGTTGATAGTCGTATGAGAAAAGGCATTTCTCTATCAATTGTGATTTTCGTCATCTCATTTCATCTTGTGATGAAGCTCTAACACGATTCGTTTCACCTGAAAGTGTCCTTCCTTATAATAGTGTATACTGGGTCAGTATGCATAGGGTTGGGGGGGGGGGGTAATTGGGGCCGGCAGGTTTCATCATTTGTGTGTGTGCGCAGTGGCGTAGCGAGGGGGTCGGTTTCCTGAAAGTTTTCGGGTACCCAACCTCATAGGCGCCGGAAGTTGGGGGGGGGGGGGGGCAGGGGGCAGCCGCCCCCAATCCAAAAAGTGTGGGGGGGGGGGGGGGGGAACGCGTTTTTGCCCCCCCCCCCCCCCAAAAAAAAAGCCCCCCCCCCCCAGAAAAAAATGTATAAGCTAAGACTTGTTAATTCTGACGTTCAAAAACTAATTTATACATCCATTTTTCGCTGCGCGATTCGCGCGCGAACAGATTATCTCAGTTTGTTGTAACTTGCGTATGGTCTGGGGTGAGTATTTTTTCTGTACCGGGTCACGTAGTTCCCGTGTAGGCTGGCATTGCTCTGGTTGCTTGTGTGACGTGCACCAAATTGCACAATTTCAAGTAGGCATATATAAATGCAAAATCTTCCCCGTGGGAGGGGGATACCCCCTCCCAAACCCTCCCCCTCTGGCTCTGCCCCAGCCCTATATAGCCATACAAAATGTGGCATATTTATAAGTGTGTAAATTATTTGTTTTCTTCGTGAAAATGTATTTAACATTTCTGGTCGATCAAATCGTAACACGGTTTCCCAGATACACTTAATCTTAAGCCCAAATTTCATCTTTAGGTATACACCAGATTGCACCATTTCAAGTATATAAATGCAAAATCTTCCCCCGTGGGAGGGGGATACCCCCTCCTAAACCCTCCCCCTCTGGCTCTGTCCCAAGCCCTCGATCGCTTCGCTCCCTCGAGACTCATTCTTGGCTGTAGGCTATGTTGTTGGATCATACATAATGTGGCATATTTATTAGTGTGTCAATTATTATTATTTTGTTTTTGAAAAGTATATTTAAAATTTCTGGTTAATCAAATCATAACACGCTTTCTTAAGCCCGATTTTCCTATCTAGGTATGCACCAGATTGCACAATTTCAAATCTAAAAATGCAAAAGCTCCCTATCGTGGGAGGGGGGACACCCCCCTCCCACACCCATCCCCCCACTCAGTCACTTCGCTCCCTCACAATGTCTCTCACACCTCTGGCAACCCTGTGAGTGTGGTTGGGCATGAGCCCCTACACAAAAAAATCGTGAGCCCCTTAGCTCTTTGCCACCCTCCCCAATCCAAAACTGCTTCCGGCGCGCCTGCTCAACACCCTAGACCCCCGCCAGCGGCCCTGGGGTAGGACTCTGGGCTGGTATTCAATTCAATTAAGTAAGACATTTACTTATCATTTTTTTAGGCTGAACTCGTATTAAAATAGTTTTACTATGACTTTTTGACTTTTACTTCAGTTAAACAAATTAACACAATATAAATGTCTTATTTAAAGACATTATGACATGAGAATGTGTGTACGATTTTCACTTGATGCATTAATCACATCTCAATTTTGCTAAGTAACTTAAATTTTGACATACATTTGGAATTAATTACCATCCCTGGACCCCCCCCCCCCCCCCCCCCCCCCCTCCCCCTCCTGAGTGGTTCGGGCTTACGCCACAGTTTGGAGCCCTGATGGAGCCCCCTTGCTTAAGCCCTGGCTACGCCATTGTGTATGTGTGTGTGTGCGTGTGTGTGTGTGTGTGTGTGTGTGTGGGTGTGGGTGTGTGTGTGTGTGTGTGTGTGTGTGTGGGTGTGTGTGTATGTGTATGTGTGGGTGTATGTGTGTGTGTGTGTGTGTGTGTGTATGTGTATGTGTGTGTGTGTATATATGCGTGTGTGTGTGTGTGTGTAACATTTAAAAAGTATTGATTTAAATATGTATATTGTAAACATTTTTTAATTATTTTATTTTGTTTTAATTGAATGTGAGCAGATTTCCGGGGGAGGGGGGGGGGAGGGGGAGTGTGCAGGGGGTGGGGGAGGGGGGGGGGAGAAGTAGCATGTCTGACTTCTTTTTATCTTTTGTTAAATCTCCATTGTTTAATTTTTGTGAATTACACTTGATTTGTACACTTGAGATGTAAACTTTTACTATTTCAAATGTCATTCAATTTTAAATGTTATGTTAATTTGGAGAAATAAAAATCATAAAATAAAAAAAAGTGTGTGTGTGTTTGTGCGTGCGTGTGTGTGTCTGTGCGTGCGCGTGTGTGCGTGCGTGTGTGTGTGTCATATCCGCAAAAGAGCTAATTATATAGAATTCATGTGGGTTTTTTCTGATGAATCGGAAGAAAAAAAATGCCCACGCGGACATTTGTAACAAAAACACCCTTCTTGTTGTCTTTATTTTGATAAACCTCAGCGTTCATTGACAAACGGGGACATCGCATCTGATCAATTTGATTAACCATATTAATTTCCCACATTCTCGCATATATACTCGGTGTGCGTAACCTTGCACATTGTCTTCTGCCTGACCCACTAACGTCTTCTCTTATTTTACCTTCCTGTTTGATAAAGTCATGGCGTTTATTTTGTAAAACGAGTAGCAACTTTGTTATTCTAACTGTGTATCGAAGGCTAAAAAAGCTCAATTGACTGACTCGGACAATTCTATATTATTCTATAGCGCTGCTTGCGTTCCGGCGACTTTTCCTGTCTGTGTATTTAAACAAAAAAGAATGCAACGGCAAGAGCGCATCGGGTAAAAAAAAAGGTGGATTTGATATATTGAAGCTCTTTTTTTAAACCCAGTTGTTTTACGTCACAAATTAAACAAAAAATGATCGCGGAGTGATACACAATTAACGAAGTAACATATAGCTATTTAGTATTTGACTAGGTAACCCCAAATTTGAGAGAAAATACCGGAAATATTCTCATTATGTCTAGCTGTCAGGTAACTTGTCTTACTTTAATAACATGATTTTGCTATTAAAAAATGGAAGTCATTCATTAGAAATCTCGAGATATTAAATTGTTCTTTTCTAACCATAATTTCTTAATTTGCTTTGTGTCTCGTTTTCAACAAAGCAAGTTGGGTGAAAGAAAAGTACACACATAAATAGCAAGTTCGTGTATAGAAATAGTGACCAATATTTGTTTTTTGCGCAATCCTACAAAATAATATTTGACCACCGGGGTATATTATACTGTGAATTATTAGACAGTGAATAAAAGGAATTCCCTAAATATCAATTCACTTATTACAAAACGAACCCAAGGTTCTTTTATGCTAAACATGAGCAAACAAGGAGAGAGAAATGCAAGACACCCTCCTATTACTCGCCCTCTCCCAACCCTATGCACAGCAACAACAAAACACATACGCATACGCACATACATACATACACTCATACACACACACACACACACACACACAAACGCACACAAACACACACAACAGAAAAATCCCGAAAATCAAAAAAAAAAAAAAAATTGGGGCATTTCGGGGGCGAATTCGCCCGCCGCCCCCGTGTATTTTTTTTGCTGACACACACACACACGTACACACCATAAAACGATGACTCCAATTGCATTTTATGGTAGTTGCAAATTGCTATAGCAAATTATTCAGCAATTATAACCTAAACTAAGTTTGAAAATAAACGTGTATATAAGAGGTGACCTTAGAATTTGATAAACAAACACACCAAGTGAAAGATATAGATCACAATAAACTATATTTTTTTGGTGTACGACATTTTTGCTAGAGGGGGAGAGAGGCCTGGGGTGCAGGTGATGTTTTTCCCCCTAATATTTTGTTTAATTTGACAATGAACAAAAAACATGACATGATTTAGCCTCGAATGAGAATAATTTTCCCTACTTCGAGAGACTTCGAGCTGTCTTTTTAGCGAAAGCTATATTTTATTTCTTGCATTTTTAAAGAAAGATGTGAAGACACCAGATGGCGCAATTCAATTTTGCATATTGTTAACATGCACTTCCACCGTCGGTGACATTACGTACCGGCGAATCTTCAAATTTTGGTCGATTTTTCGATTTTGAGTTTTGGCATATTTTTGATGTCTATACCCAACTCTATCACAATTTTGTCTCTATTTTCGAATATCAATTTCTGAAAATCAATGATATCGTGAATTTTGAAGACTGAAATTCAGATATGTGATAGAGTTGGGTATAGACATCAAAAATATGCCCAAAACTCAAAATCGAAAAATCGACCGAAATTTGAAGATTCGCCGGTACGTAATGTCACCGACGCGTCGCGACGGTATGTTGGATGTTTCGTGCACATTTCTACATCATCTTCTTCTTCTAATCCTAGCTTTCTTCTTCTTCCTTTACGTACATAACTTTCTTGTGTTATCATTACCATTATCAATATATTCTCCTTCTTCATCATCATCACCATCATCATCATCATCATCATCATCATCATCATCAGCATCATCGGCATCATCATCATCATCATCATCATCATCATCATCATCATCATCATCATCATCATCATCGGCATCATCGGCATCATCATCAAAGTTACTAGATTCCTTTAAAGGTGCACCTGTAAAGTGTCAGATATTGCCCAAAATGACATTTGAGACTTCAATCCTGTTACAAAATCATTGTTAGATATGTCCGAATGATGTGTGAAACTTTCATTGAAAAAGAATACTGCTTTCCTGGTTAAAAAAACGAAAGTATGCGTCAGCGTTTTTTTCGACGTGCACCTAGACCGATTGGAATTTCACGTTCAAAATGTATGACTTTTCTCTCTCAAGTCTCCCGCATGTTTTGATATATAATTTAACCCGGTCGGACATGTAGAACTGATTTTAGAGGTCGATATTTGCTCAACCGTCACAAAAAAACTCCAAATCTGTTATAATTGTTACATTGAATTATAATTTTGATTATTTCTTTGTTATTAGTTTAATTAATACACTTCAGAGATAAATTCTTCTACAAACAACAAAAAACAACAATAAAAACAATAAAATACATAAGAATGTGGGTAAATCCGGGAATACTAATTTGCATATTTGCATAATTTATGCAAATTAGTGATAAATTTTATCACCATAAAAAACATGGATATGATGAATTACATCATTTGAAAGTATTTTTACAGAAAACCTGAAGAAATCCTGTAGTTTCTCTTGATTTTAGATGAAAATCCCAATTTCCCCCAAATTCGTCAAAAATTTGCATATTCAAAATTGTAATTAATTAAAAAAATAATAATAATGTTCCCAACTTTTTTTTCTTCTTCCAATTCTTATTCTACTTGACTAGTTACGTATGTGCCAATTTTCAAGTCAATCGGTCCATTCGTTGCCGAGATTTGAGGGGGGGGGGGGGGGCAAAATGGCCCCCCTAATGGACTCAAGTCCCCAAAATAACCCAATGGGATTAGGGTTAAAGGGCAAATTGTTGCTTTCATAGACTTGAAGAGATTATGAGGAATTATCTCTGAAAGATAGAGCGTAATGGGGCCATACAACTGAAAACCATGGCTCTTTGAAGATGGCCATTTATT
>JBAMJV010001458.1:45000-120000 GCA_037951105.1 Echinarachnius parma
AAATAAATGGTATAAGCAAATACGGGTGACAAATAGTGTATACCTCGAATTTTATCATGGAACTTAAGCATTACACCGTCTGTCTCATTTACTGTAGTGATCAGATATAATGCCAAAGTATCACTATCTTTATGCCAGGAAATTATCATAAAAAATGATAAAATAATTTAGCATCTGCCTTCTGTGCCACATTTTTAAGCTTTTGAAGCGCTTGATCCTAAACCAGCACCATGCAATCACAAAAGAGCACCCCAATCTTGGGCAGGCTGGCTCCTGACCAATGCTAAATCACGAGCTAAGTAATTAATTTGCCACAGTCCATAGAAGATGGCTTAAAACCAACTGCTGTCTACATGTATGCATATGGAACTGTAAGCCACTGACTCATCCTAAACATTGATTTCACTTAACCAAACTGCTGAAGCATTTTTAATTTATGCTGAAAACCTGTGAATTGTTGTCAAGAGCACAAACAAAAAAAAGGAATCTCTGACATTAAGATCACACTCACTACAATCCTGAACAATTTACATGTGTGGACAACTGTTGGGAGGACACTTTCCCTGTCGTGGAACGACATCCATCAGAACATGCCATGCAAGCTCCAAAAAAGACCCATCAGCAACAAAGCGTTACAGACCAGTCTCACTTTCCCACACCTTTAAGCTGTTCGAGCGACTCATTCTGACCCACCCAGGCACCCACCTAAGTGTAGTTGTATAACCATCTCTGATGAAGGAGCAAGCATGATTCCAGCCTAGGAAGTATTGCACAAGACAGCTGCTTAACCTTACCCAACATATAGAAGATGTTTTCCAGTAAATGTCTTAACTGGAGTTGTATTTGTAGACCTCTCGTGCAGCTTATGCTACTGTGCATAGAATCTACACAAACTACTGAATGTGAACAGCATGCACTTGACCAACATGGTGAAGACCCTGGTTGAAAACAGACGCTTCTTCGTCGAGCTGCATTCTGGAAAGAAGTGTCGTTGGCGCAGGAAGCATTCTGGCCAAACTCTGTTCAACATCCATGGGCGTAGATCTGACATTGATACCTATTCATCAGGGGGGGGGGGGGGGGGGGGGGGGGTGATACGGAAGTATCTACGCGCCGGCCCATGTCAACATCTATGTTAACGATCAACCTATATCTACTCTGAGACCAGGAGTTTCATCTATTAGGCGACCTGTGTATCATCACCACCCACAGTAAGTTACACACATGATCGGAAAAACGTGCACGAGTTCGTGCTCGTTAAACGGCCCATACATGACAGTGATGACTTCCCTAAGGCAGAATCCACCTTGTGTGAGGGATTTACCAACCTCTCCTTGTACCCGGGGGGGGTACTCAGATTATAGTAGGACGGGGGTGTGCGGCTGAGACCTCCAAACCCATACCCACATCTAAGGGTCCTTTTGCGAAAAGGGGACCCATGTCTAAGGATTTTTTTTCGCCTGCGGCGCATGTTTTGGGCGTATTTCCCGCTGCGGGGCATGTGTTTTGGCGTATTTCCCGCAAATTTTGTGGTTTTAAGTTAGCGAGCGTAGCGAGCTTGAAAATTTTTGCTATTTCACATCGGCAAACCCAAAAATCCCGTATAAAAAAGGGGAAATTTGAAAAAGGGGACCCATGTCTAAGGATTTTTTTGATGAAAAGGGGACCCATGTCTAAGGACCTTTCTTGAAAAAGTCACCCTTCCGAGCGGCACATCCCCGTATACCAAATATACGTGTGTACCCCCCCCGGGTCCTTGTACTACAAAGAGAAACATCTGAAGGCTAATTCAATTAAACTAAATCTCAAATATGCGCCTTTCATCTGAAGAACATGCATGCAAACCAGAAACTGAAGATCACTTGGAATGGAACTAGACGGGGACACTGTGATAGTCCTGTCTACATAGGGGTGACCTTAGATAGATCTTTCAAGAGTACAAGGCCTGTATTACCCAGCTCAAAGGAGGGTCAGCTCCACGAATGCCTTTCTTGACAAACTGAACACATCCAATTGGGGTGCAAACCAAACAACAATCAGCTCTGACTCTCTGTTACTATGTTGCAGAATATGTCTGCACGGGTGAGGGAAAGCTCAGCACATGCCAAGAAGAACAAAAGTTGCCGTTATATCATGATGTATGAGACGAACGAGAACTGATAACGTATACCTAATCTCTGGCATCGCATCCCAGCTGTAATAAGGAGGGTTGCTGCTAGCCAGGAGGAACGACTGAGACAAACAGAGGTGAAGGACACCCACTCCATGTCTACCCTCTGCATCCCCGGCGCTTTAAGTCACGGAAAAGCTTCCTTTCATGATATGTTGAACCCCTGGATTACAGCGTGTCTTCAAGAAGGCTCAAACTCTGGGAAGAGAGGCTGAGCTCTAGGACATATCGGTAGCCTACGCCTATGGTGCCATCAGAGAAACTGTCCACATGATTCAACCATGCACCCCTGGGTGACTTTGCGTAGCCGGAATAGGCTTTGGCAGGCGTGGGAAGATGCAAGCCAACATGTTGAACTGGGGATACATCGAAGGTGCATCAGAATGCGAGTGCGGTCAAGCCCCTCAGATCATTGACCACCTGCTTAGTTGTGATATGGTACATGGAATGTGCACAATCAAAGATCCGACAGAGGCCAACGACGTAGCGTTCAGATTTGCCCGACATTGGCAGAAAGTTGTATGGTGATACGAAATGATGAATGAAACAAGCTCCAAACTGCTATTAAAGGTGGGGGTAATAAACACAAACAACCGATAATCTCCTTTGAAAGCAAACAGTTTATCAATCTGCAGCAGATAATGCCTTCACGGTACGGGAGATATCCTACCACGTAGAAAAGGTAGACTTATCTCCAACACTTGTCTATCGCCAACTATTATCGAGGCAGAGCTCTGAAAAGAAAGCGGCCATGTATTGTTTTGATGAAAATGAGACTTATAGGAGCGGCGATTGGTTTTTTCAAAATGAAAATGGGAACCTTAGGAGCGGCCGGATCGGCTGTAAAAACAGGGGTCTTTGAAGCGACACATACCTGTATTGCAAATATACATGAGTACCCCCCCCCCCCCCCTTCCCCCTTCGGGTCATTGATGATGATGGTTGACCAGGGTTTCTTACCGTTTGTTATCGACATGGCCACATTGATCTTTGTAGCATATTTATGCCATGGATATCTCCTAAAGAAAATACATTTAAAAGGAAAGAGTTCGACATATATGTGTCGTTCATTCCTTCGTTGTTATTTAAGCTTAAAAGTGTGTATGCTCTGCCACCGTTTCCCACACAGTGGATAAAACAGCGAATCGATATCAACAATGTTGCCATAGTGGCTTTTCAGGCCGTGATCCATCCAAATATGGGGTTCTGAGGAAGACCAAATTATATTGAACGGCTACAACTTTATCTTTACCATTCACATGTGTCAATGACTAATGGAATGTCTCCACTTAATTGCTCTAAATAAACATTGATGTAAAATCCTGCTTGATGAATATAAATAGTATGCTTCATCTTTATTAAAGAAAAAGAGCTGCAGAAGATACAAAACAATTCTGTACACACAGACTGCTCCTGTGCCTATAAGTTTTGTAAACTCTCTGTTTCTCTGGTAACCCCAAACTTATAAACATGAAGTTCCCGTATTATCAAATGTGATTTTTTTTTTTTTATTTTAAGAAAATAATGTTTATCCTTGTTAATGAGACGTAGTATGCTGTTCCCTTTTCTGACCAAAATGGTGGTCCAAGCAAACAAGTTATAGAGTTAACATTTTTCTCTTTAAATCTGACTAGATGTATTTTGTGTTTGTTATGTTTTTATTCGTAAATATATTCAGACAGAAACAACTTATCCAGTGCTAGATTAACAGGCCTGAACAAATGGTCCGTAAAAACATCATATCGCAATGTATTTTATTAATTCACTTTGAAGGTCACATTCAGACAGTTTTTGCCTTAATTAGCCCGTAAAAATTAAACAATATATTATAATCGTCCTCGTAAGTATGGACTTGAATACTGATGAAGCAAAATCCATTTGTCAACACAGAACCATCAGTTAGAGACAAAAACTCATAATTTAGGAGGGATCAAATAATGAACTTGTCAGCGAGACGTATTTGTTCTCTTCTCTGAAAAAAAAGTGATGCCAAAGATAATAATACAAAATATAAAAATAAAACAAGTGTCTGGCAAGACGTCCCCACACAGTTTGCCTTAATTTTATATCGTAATAAACATGCTATCGAAAATCTCACTCAGGACTAGAATCAGGTTAGGATTGAATAAATAATCGAAATAGTTAATTGTGTGTAGCGCACTGTATTCCCTGTTGCACTTTTAGGGTATACAATCTAGAGGGAGTTATGCCTTATCTATACGCTAAAAGATATAAGATACAACATAACAGTCTTTAATTTCATTCTAGGAAAAGTTGCATAATAATGCAAACAAAATGTCAAGTTGTCTATACAAATCAGGCAGATAGAGAAAAAAAAACATTTTTATCGGAATTTAAAGGATTTTGTATGTTTTTATCAAATTTTAGTAAATAGCGCCCTCATATGATGACCTTTTGAAATTCTACTTATTGCAAACAGAAGAGCCCTACTAGTTCTACATATGTGCCAAATATGAGAGTCACCCAGCTAGCCACCTGACGTTGGGCCGATGTTTGAATTTGGTTGCCGGATGTCGGCATATCGCCGTTGGCTCGAGGTTAAAATGTCCGCCAGCCCAACATCGTCACGACGTCATTTTTGTGATATATTGGCATAACGTCATTTTCCGACAATGGCCCAACATCATCTCATGACATGATGTTGGGCCATTGTCGGAAAATGATTTTGGGGTATTTCGAAAAATCCCAAAACGGCAGTTTACACAAATATAATTATGCGTATCTGAATAATTATATGCGTATTTTCATAACGAAATATTATACATAGTATACCTTATCCATAGTACTCAAATAACAACTGTGAAATGTGCTTCTCACAACACGAACCATTATTATACCAAATGCTACTTAGACCAAATTGATAGTAGACCAAATGGGTTTAGCCGAAGTGCATGGAGTTAGACGAACTGATAATTAGACAAACTGGTATTAGACCAAGTGAATATAAACCCCTGGTTTCACTCTTGGCAGATCTGCAAGTTATCAAACATAGGCACTATGTTGGTGTGGCTTGGTTTGTTCCTTTACGTGTTTCTACATCTTTTATATCCATTTTGTTTCAAATCTTTTTGTTGCGCCTTTGTCAAAAATAGGATTTATACCTAGCTTTTTAATTGTGTGAAGCTCACTAGCTACCTATAAAGAACCCAAACATATGATTTTAAATGTAACACATCAGCAGTTATTTTAAAATGAATTATTTTAAAACGAACACACTCACTTGCAACTTTGGCATGTCTAGTGTTCTTTCATGCCTTGCTCTCTTAATACTACTCATGAAATTGGTTGTGATTATGCACATTTACACTTTGATATTTAAAGGGATCTAGTAACTTTGTTGACAAGTGCAAAAATTGATGCGTGGTTCATAAAATATGTATTGGTGTGATCCGATCTTTCCAGAAAGTAATGTTTGAAAATTTCAAGTTAATTGGATGTTATTTGGCCGATAAATGAGTGAAAATGCAAAGTGATATTCACTTACTCATTGCACTTACTTTGTACATGGCTGAAAAGGTCCCGTAGATAATTTCATATCCGAACACTTCAATCATAAAATATCTTTTGAGTTATAAAAATACGCAGTTTACTGCTGTTTACTAGGTTTATATTCACTTGGTCTAATACAACTTTGTCCAATTATCAGTTCGTCTAACTCCATTTCGGCTAAACCCATTTGGTGTAATCATCACTAGCTAGTCTAATGCCCATTTAGGCAATTGCCGTTTTGTCTAATGACCGAATGGGCCAATAGTCACTTCGTCTACTTGGTTTTTTCTTCGTTTCGTCTAATGATCACTTCGTCTAATACCAGTTCGTCTAATTCTCACTTGGTCTATATGCAATTCGTCTAATTACCGTTTGGTCTATAACCATTTGGTCTGTATTTCACTTGGTCTAATATCCATTTAGTCTATTACCATTTCGTCTATTACCAATAGGTCTATTTTCCACTTGGTCTACAAGCAGTTCGTCTAATGCCATTTCGTCTAAACACTATTTCGGCTAATGACCATTTAGTCTAATTCTCATTTGGTCTAATGACAAGATGTGGATCGCCCACACTGACCTCTGTGATTGCCCATCGCCTGCATGCCGTATGAAAGATGACATAGGGCTGTATGTATAGCTCTATGGATATTAGCCACGGCGGTTTCACTATACGAAACCTGTGTATAAGAGAAAACTAATTGGCCGCTACAGTCAGGTGACCTTTATAGAAAAGTCCCAAAATATCGTTTACAGTCACACCTTTGTATAATGACCACTAAAGAGAATCGAAAAATTGGCCGCTATAAACAGGTGACCTTTATACATGTAGGCCAGTTTATTGAATAACATAGATTACAGTAAAACGTTTGTACGGTCACCACCCAAGGGAAAATATAATTATGTGGCCGCTATAGACAAGTGAACTTTATAGACGACTTTCATCAAACAGTGTATAGTGACCACCCGAAAGGAAACCAGATAGTGGGCGCTATAATCAGGTACCTTTAACAAAAAAACAGGTTCCATAAAATCGTATATCGTCAAACCTGTGTATAGTAACCATCCAATGCAGACGAGAAGTGTGGGCGCTTTGGCAAGTAGTTTGTCACCTATATCTTCCAATGGCAATATTAAGCTTGCCACTGTTAAAGCTTTAATGCTAAACAATTTATCAAATAAGTTTCATAGGCAACATTTGGCACGCACAAAAAACAATGTCTGCTAGCAGGGTTCATTTGACTACAGAGAAGAGCAAACATGATTCCCAGGTTAATATTTAGATATTTCACACACATTTGTAGGGCAACATTACGCTTTCACAAAATATAATTATATTACACTCGTTATTTATAAGCTGGTAATTTAACTTGTCTAGTTAGTACGGATGCATAGGATCTAACATAGTTTAAGACACTTCTTGAACGTTTTTACAAGTTAGAACTTAGTGGACGATGCAAAATAACCCTGAATTACAATTATCAAACTTTACACCAACCTAACATTGGACCTTTAGACCAAATGGTCATTAGACTAAATGGTCATTAGACCATGTGGTCATTAGCCCAAGTCGGACATTAGCCCAAGTGGGAGTAGCCCAACTGTCTATTAGACCAAACGGGAAGTTGATGAAATGGTGATTAGACCAAGTGATGAATTGCCCATCTGGATATAGCCGAAGTGGGTGTAGCCCAAATGGGTATTATACGTAGTGGTATTAGACGAACTGATAAAAAGACGAAGTGATAGGCCTAATAGACGAATCGAATATTAGACAATCTGGTGTTTATACGATCTGGCAGGTAGACTAAGTGGTGTTGGACCAAGTGGGTATTAGACAATATGGGTATTGCCCAAATGGTTATTAGACGAACTGGCTAATAGGCCAAGTGGTTGTAGAGGAAACGGAATTAGACTATGTGGGATGAGACGAAGTGAATATTAGACGAAGCGGGGTTAGACCAAGTGGCAGTTTACCGTTTACACTATCTGGGTGTACGGATATTTCTATTTGATTAATATTTTTTGTTTCAACATAAACACATAATACAAAATGATCATATAAATAATATAGAAAGAAACACATTAATTGAACACTGAAAGTAAACATGTATAATAGTATTTATATCCCTCATAAGATCGTTTTACCATTGAATTTGACAAACGATAGTTTTGGACAACACGCGCAATCACGTGACCGGTCTTGTTAGTAAAAACTAACACTAAAAGTGCGTTACGCGCTCGTCCCATAGATCATGTGTTTTAGCAAAATACACACACAAACAAATTTGTGCAGTACTCTATGGCGCACACGTTCTAGTCACGTGATTGCCCTTGTTAGTAAAAACTAACACTTAGCTAGGTCAAAGGAAGAAGAACGCCAAGACAGCCAATAAGCACATTCGTGGGCGCGCTAATACGCATTCATCGCGTATGTGCGCAACTGCCAGCGCGTTGGTGCGCACTCTCTGTTATTGTATGCGCAAAATAAACAATGACATTAAGCGTATAAGATGCGCCATGGTTCTGGAGGCTCATACTCATAGAAGTAGTATATTAAACAAATATACCATGCACTGAGAGCCTCTAGTTGAAATTATGGATTCCGAGGTGACAGGAAAAGCACTATGTTCTGAGGGTCGTAGACCCGAAGAACGTAGTGCTTTTTCTGTCACCGAGGAATCCATAATTTCACTAGTGGCTCGAAATAGTGCATGATATATTTGTTTTATATCCTTCGCATAATCATAATCATCGAAAAAATAAATGATTTCAATTAAATTAAAGAAAAATATAAAGAAAAACAAAGCATTGATCATGGAACCATCACTGCACTGACTATGTTCTGTTTGTGACACTGACCCCCTTTGCGCAATAGTCCTAGCGCAGAGCGCGTATTGCGCTATCTTTCCATTCATGGTTCCGCGCCTTAACAACTAATGCGCACCCAAATGCAAAACGCGCGCATGAAAGTGAATAATCAACCTGCTTTACATTACTACACACGTGTAATTGTATGGAGAAACTAGTTTTGTACACCGCGGCCAATTTTCTAATGACGAATTAGTGTCACGACCACAGAAGGACAACGATGCACAATGTGCACCATTGTCGTAATTTTTAAATTCGAATACCGCTACATTATACATGAAATGCATCTCTAGAATATTCTTTGGAACTTATTGATATTCACGGATGAAAATATGCTGTATTTCTTTTTAAATAACTCTTTGAGAAATCTCGTCGAGCATCTTTCGCAAGCTAAAACAAGAACTCTGCTCGCGGGGAAGTTTTATAACACGCATCTCTATGGGCTCAATATGATCACCCGGCGTCTATGACGTCATTCATGGAATAGCATTTACTATTCCATGAATGACGTCACGCATTGCACATTTTTCTCCATGGGCATTACTATGTTTGGTCACATGACGCTATGTAGACCAATCACTGAACAGGATTTCATTCATGTAGGATATAAAAATAACTAGAAGAGAATCTACGCACTGCGCGCTGATTTTCCCATAGCCTTAACACGCAGCAAACATGGCCGGTTAGGGAAACTTCATGGACTGGCTAACATGGAATGCTGGGTATTTTGTAGTCTATGATCTAAGACCCTCGATCGCATGCTAAAAATAATCCCACCACCCATAATAGATAGTCGCCAACGAGAGAGATCTGCACAACAGCAGTGATGGCTGCCAGCCGACGCCTCGTGAGCAGCGATCACTGATGTTACGCAGACCTCTCTCGTTGGTCGCGCTATGTTCAGCATGCGATCGAGGGTCTCGATCCTAGACTAAACGTATCCCAGAATTCCATGTTAGCCAGTCCATAAAGTTTTCCAAGATTAGCGCGCAGTATGACCCCCCTGCTCATACTAGCTTCATCAATGTCGATTGATTTTCATGTCAAAATTTACGAGTGATTTTATGAAATATTGAAGAGATTTTCACTTATTTTGCTATAAGATGAACGCAATCCGTGATATTGATGAGTGATATAAAACAACTAACTAATGTGCTTGATTGTGATAGGCAATCTATTACCTCGGTGGGCTCAAAATGACTATTACCCTCAGCTACGCTTCGGGTAATAGTCATTTCGAGCCCACCTCGGTAATAGATTTGACTATCACAAGAAGCCCATTCGTTAGTTGTATATTTTAATTATAATAGACATCTTTCACAGCAGTAATTGAGAATAAAAAGGGTCAAAATTCCAATACTAACATCAGTAATTTAAAGAGGCTAAGATCGTTTGTCCGAATAATATTCTCCCTGTCCCCAGATTAAAACAAAACTATCTACATAATTTCTTGTAAACTATTGAGCTGATTTGTTATCCGAAATGTGTTAGTAGTTTGCCCTAATGGTTTCGTCATATTTTAAGGTGATTTTGTACGAATAAGACAATTTTCCCTAAATGCGAGGCTAAGTAAGGTCCCCACCTAGCACCAAACCCCTTCCCCTTCCCCCTACCCCAGCATCGGGCACCTTTTATGCAATTTTTAGTATTATTTTTTTTGATTGGATCGTGCAAATCCCTAAAAGAACCTTTACCAAAATAATTGGTTTTGAACCGAAAGGCGTGGCCTCATGCCAGCAACAATTATGATATCACGCAGTCAACTTTGTATACGTATCAGATCACGTGATTATAACTGTAATCTGTTTGCGCTTCTGAATGTCTTCTTACACGTACATGTACTACGTGTGCTTAGGAGCCAGATGTGACAAGGAAATAGATATATAGGTTTGATTATCATTCATCAGGCTGCATCACTAGTGTCAAGTTCATCAAAGATTGTTCTTCCAGGCAACCCGAGGAGCGAGAAAAGAAAAACGTCAAGATGGGGACATTTCTGTGTGTTTGTCTACTTTTTGGTGAGTCTTTATTATCTAAGATTCATATTAATTGTGAAAATTTGTTTCTTCTTTTTTCTTTCACCTTTCCAGGCATTTATTGATTTCAATTTAAGTTCCATACAGTTTAACAAATCATATTTCAATCATTTTCTCTTTTATTACAATTTAGACATTAAAAATATGTTTTTATCATATAAATGGTAAATAATACAATTTTGTTTTCTTTTCTTTACGAGGTAATCATTAATTTGCAT
The DNA here is from genome assembly GCA_037951105.1 of Echinarachnius parma. Classification (NCBI taxonomy): domain Eukaryota; kingdom Metazoa; phylum Echinodermata; class Echinoidea; order Clypeasteroida; family Echinarachniidae; genus Echinarachnius; species Echinarachnius parma. The sequence goes on from JBAMJV010001458.1 coordinate 55,806, forward strand.
GCGAAAGTGAACTTCCTTTAAGAATGTAAACCATTTACTTCTTTCATCTTTTCCCGATTGATTTCTGATTACTATCATTTTATATATGCTCCAAAAAGCTATAGTTAAAATATTGTTTATCTTGCCTTCTACATTTATTTTCAGTAATGAAAAAATCAGTAATGATTTTCAGCATGATATAAATTTCTCGACAACGACATGTTTCACATGTATCACTATTACTAAGTTTCCACAGAAATAATTTTCTTTTTAAAATGAATTGCCTAAGCATTACAAAAAAGGATTTATAGATGAATGATTTTGTTAACAATTGTTTTTTGCAGCACCAAGGATTAACTCGTTAACAAGTGTTTAAAGTGTAAAGTATTTTTGTAATTGTTTTCTTCTTCGTTTCATGACGATGTTATGTTAGTAATTAGCGCGTTAAGATTGTATCTAACATCAAGAGTTCTACTTAGATCACGTCGTCTGAGACTCAGATTACAGAATTTCAAAGAGTACGAAAAGCATATAGGAGATTGATTTGTAAATCTCCCAGAACTTTTCAAAGTACACCATTGCTTCAGGACTCTAAAGATTGAATTGTCCGTCTTTTGTAGGCATCTTAAAGTTCATTAAAACATTTACATTAGCCACAATTACACAACACAATTTTTGCATCAACATGAACAAAAAGGAAAATGTATCTTTATATCCACCGTCGCCTAAAATTCATAATATTTACATTTTCTTTGGATAGAACTAAATTCATCCGGGGTGCCTATCAACACATTTTCTTCACCCCAAAAATATTATATTATTTTCAGTACGACTTATTATTACAAATATATTTATTTCCGCATGTTTATATTTTGCCATATCAACATAATTATTCAACTCTAAATTATTCCTCACAAGATGGTATATGTATCCGGGTCTAGGCATGTTATCTGTGGATCTGTGGATGTATGTTTGGGTGTCTGTGCTCGCGTGTGTCTGTGTGTATGTTCGTTTTGTGACGTGGCTTGTCTAGGGGGGGGGGGGGGGGGCAAAGGTTTGTTCCCTCCTATTTCCCCCTTTTTTATGTTCATGCTTTCTTCATTCATGCTGATCTGTATTTTCTATTATTTTGTAATAATTTAAATAGTCATACACCTTCATTTGTTAATTTGTATTATCTAGATGTGAGTGTATAATCGAATGATATATATTATGTTATTCTGCAGATTACTTTATGTACTGATTATTTTTGTATTGTTTGTATGTAAGCAATGAAGAAAATGAATATCTTTGACAAACTTAATTTTTTTTTTTAAAGCCCAGCCTGTTAATAAGCTGCGTATAATGTTGTATTACCATTCAAGCATTATTGAATTATCACTGATAGTATTAAAGACAACAAAATAATATTCTATATGTGCATAATGATTGAATGGAAATATAGTAACGATACGATCAAAACGAAATAGGTGTAGGGTTATGACATTTCAGAAATGAACCAGAGGGGTGTTTCATTAAGCACTAAAATCGATCCTAAAAATCGATCCAATCGATTTTAGGATCGATTTTAGGGAACACTGGACACTAAAATCGATATCGATTTGAGCATCTGTTTCACAAAGCAAATTGGGATTGATTTTAGTCCTAAAATCGATTTTAGCCTAAAATCAGTTTGAGAGCTTTTTTAGGCTTGGGAACGATCAGTACGGTATGGAAAGGGATGTCTATATGGTATTTATAATGGAAATGGTGTGAATAAGTGAATATATGTTGTTATATCCTACATGAATGAAATCCTGTTCAGTGATTGGTCTACATAGCGTCATGTGACCAAACATAGTAATGCCCATGGAGAAAAATGTGCTTTGCGTGACGTCATTCATGGAATAGTAAATGCTATTCCATGAATGACGTCATAGATGCCGGGTGATCATATTGAGCCCATAGAGATGCGTGTTATAGAACTTCCCTGCGAGCAGAGGTCTTGTTTGAGCTTGCGAAAGATGCTCGACGAGATTTCTCAAAGAGTTATTTAAAAAGAAATACAGCATATTTTCACCCGTGAATATCAATAAGTTCCAAAGAATATTCTAGAGATGCATTTCATGTATAACGTAGCGGTATTCGAATAAAAAAATTACGACAATGGTGCACATTGTACATCATTGTCCTTTTGGGTCGTGACACTTATTCGTCATTTAACAATCGGCCGCGGTGTGCACTGCACTAGCTGTCCAATAACCCTAGGTCAGGGCATCAAACTTCGCGCGGCATCTGACTTGGCGCAGTTAGTTTCGCGCAGTTAACTTGCCAGCTCCACCATAGAAGTATGAATAAACAAACCAACCCGTTTATAACTAGAATTTTTGAAGCACAAAAGGAATAACACTAGACGTCATCGCGTCGTGACCTAGAAAGACTTGACCAATCATCATGCTATGAAGTGCGCATAGACTATCGCGCCTATTTTCCTGCGCACTGTCCTAGATTGTATCCATAGAAGTATGAATAAACAAACCAACCCGTTTATAACTAGAAGGCTCACTTAACGCGCGCAAGTCACGTGTCCCATAGACTTTGTACATGGGCAACATGGCGGAGTGAACCGATTTTTGAAGCTCCCGTAGCCCACTTCTCTACGTCATCGCGTAGTGACCTAGAAATACTGGACCAATCATCATGCCTATGCAGTGCGTAGACTATCGCGCCTATTTTCCTGCGCACTGTCCTAGATTTCATCACGCTTATGACAACAATGGGAGCCATTGTGACGTATGCATATGAACTTGTTTTATTGACCTCGATCCCGTGACGACGCGTTTGAACTACTCTGTGATTGGTTAACTGTAGTTCCCAAGTAGCCCATAATGCAACCAGTTGTGGGCTCTTCCGGTGAGCAAAAATCGCTGCACTCTGGCAGCAGTGACACCCCCCTGATTGTATCACGCTTGAGAACAATGGGATCTATGGTGACGTATGCATATGAACTTGTTTTATTGACCTCGATCTGGTGACCACGCGTATGAACTGCTCTGTGATTGGTTTATGTAATTCCCAAGTATCCCATAATGCAACCTGCAGTGGTATTCCTTTCGATGACCAAAAATCGCGGCACTCTGGCAGCAGTGACACCCCCCTGAGCTCCACACCATTACGTATGCATACAAATCCGCGAAGTTTGATCCCCTTTGTTCTGTGCGCGCATGAAAATGCCCAAAAAAAAATGACAGTGAAAACAGCATTCAGACGATAAAAGCAAATCTCGTGGTTATCTTGTGGTTATCTTGTGGTTTGCAATTCTTAAGAATATATTGTGGTTTGCGCTCGTTTGAACACGCAAAACTCGTGGTTATCTTGTGGTTTCCAAACCACGAGATTGCGCACACTGCAAAAAATGCGCAATCTCGTGGTTATCTTATGGTTATCTTGTGGTTTGCAAACTACAAGATAACCACAAGATACTTGTAAGATTTTGCGCAGAATGAGCGCGCGATAAGCGCGCGACTGCGCGCAGTCTACTTTTTTTACCGTCTGAACACAATCAGCTTCGAGACTCGTGGTTTGGGTTGACCTCATGACCGAGATATGCTTCCGGTGTGAAAACAAGTCAAGTGAGCGCGCGTGACCTCAAATGAGAAAGGCGCGCATGCTACTTCCGGTTTTAATTCTTAAGAATTGCAACTCTCGAGAATTGGCATCGTTTGAACACACATTTTGAAGTTCTTAAGAATTGCAATTCTTAAGAATTGCAATTCTTAAGAACTTGGCTTTCATCGTCTGAATACGGCTAAAGGCCTTTTAAATGCGCGTACAAATGAATGGGAAAACTGCTGCGCGTAGTTTGATCCCCTTTTTTTTTGTCAATAAAAATGGAAGGGTTTCAAAAACAGGCCGAAATAAGTAATTTGAATTGAGTAATCTTAAAACCAAAACATGTTTATTATACTACCGAATGGGGGTACGGGATCGATCAAATGTTGAACTGAGAGATGAATCAAGAAAACATTCACACATATAAATAAATGAAAACACAATATAATTTAATAAAGCATCAACTGTTAATTAAATACTCCATGATAATTTACAAATTTTAATGGGATGGAATTATTTAAAATGCCAAATAAGATGTCTATTTTTCATTTGATCATTTGTAGTAATAATTGGAATAATATATTAGTGATCGATTATGGGAGTAAGGGATCGATCAAATGTTGAACTAAGAGGTGAATCAAGAAAACATTTACAAACTAAATAAATGAAAACACATTTTAATTTAATAAAACATCAACTGTTAATTAAATACTCACTCCATGACAACTTTTAATATTTCGGCCATAGGCCTTTTTCGAACTCTACAATTGTAATATAGTTTACTTATATTTATTAATCCATAATGGATGAAATAAACTGAAAAGAATAAAGCATTATCAAATGTTAATGACTTACATCTAACAGTTTGATACACAATACCCTCTTTAACAATGTAAATACAGTATTTTAAATATGTTAATGTCATGAAATTAAAAACAAATAAAAAAACTAAAATCACATTATTGTTTAATTATTGGATAGAAATTTGTCATATTAATCAAATATGTAGTATTGTACTCATTTTTTAAAAGAAGGTTATCTTGATTTGTTGGTAATACAATAACATTAATTAAATGAACATTTAAGTGTTATTCTACAATAAAGACTAGACTACCCTGTTAATCAAATGAATACATACTACAATACGAAATGTACCAATATGAATAGAGGAAAAGACTAATTAAACAAAATAGTACATAACACACATTATATCATCAATCCAATTAGCAAATTAGATAACTTATATGTTTTTGTTTTTGTTTGTTCAAATAAAATTTATTCAAGTTTCTCAAAGCAAGTTAACAAAAATATTATAAAAGGGTTTCATGGGAACGCCCACCATACAAAGTCTTCGTGGCTTGATGGTTTGAGCACCGGTCTAGCAATCCGGCGGTCTCGGGTTCGATTCCCGGCGAAGCCTATTTTTCTTTGCTCACTTTTAATCACTCAAATATTTCTAGTCAGTTTCCTCTATTTTTGAATTTAATTAATAAAAAAAAGCTGCATCACTTCGCGTGATCCTGCGCCTTTCTCTATAAAAGTTGATTTAATTATCCTTGGGATTGGCCCAGTTTATATAGCTTCTGACTAATCGAGCATTGAAAAGGGTTTCATGGGAACGCCCACCATACAAAGTCTTCGTGGCTTGATGGTTTGAGCACCGGTCTAGCAATCCGGCGGTCTCGGGTTCGATTCCCGGCGAAGCCTATTTTTCTTTGCTCACTTTTAATCACTCAAATATTTCTAGTCAGTTTCCTCTATGTTTGAATTTAATTAATAAAAAAAAGCTGCATCACTTCGCGTGATCCTGCGCCTTTCTCTATAAAAGTTGATTTAATTATCCTTGGGATTGGCCCAGTTTATATAGCTTCTGACTAATCGAGCATTGAAAAGGGTTTCATGGGAACGCCCACCATACAAAGTCTTCGTGGCTTGATGGTTTGAGCACCGGTCTAGCAATCCGGCGGTCTCGGGTTCGATTCCCGGCGAAGCCTATTTTTCTTTGCTCACTTTTAATCACTCAAATATTTCTAGTCAGTTTCCTCTATGTTTGAATTTAAAAAAATATTATAAGTACAAAATACAAAATAATGTATGTGATGTCAACAACGTAATATACATGATACATATCATAATAAGTTTCAAATCAATTGTACATCTCTCCATTTATCAAGAAATAAAACAAATTTGTCTCGTTTTAAATAAATTATTCGTTCAAGGTCGTAATAATATTTCAACTGTTTCTTAAATAATTCAAATGATAATCTACCATTTTTACACTTTGTAGAGAATATATAATATTTTGCGTATAAAATAACAAAATTCAAATGGCAGAAATTACCTCCAGAAATTCCAAATATAAATGTATTCATAGTCAATATAATTTGGTCATGTAAAGTGTGTTCTTGAAATTGTAATATAAATTGATGTGTTACAGGGCAATCCCAGAATAAATGTGAGATTGATTCAACACTATTAAAACAAAAATCACATTGATCAGAATCTAATATGCCTATAAATATTTATTTACCCCAATAATATTATGTAATATTTTAAACTGAAGGTAACGCAATTTTGTTGATAATGCATATTTAAAAGGAATAGCGTACATTTCTTTCCAATCCATTATCGGTTCCAATAAAATTGAGTTCCATTTTTTTTTGTGAAATTGGAACTTGAATTATTTTATCAATGCATACTTGAATAAATTTACATATTTTAGTTTTCTTTTTCAACGTACTAATTAAATAACTTATATGTTGCAATGTTTGCATGTCAGCAAAATAAACCTGTGATTAGAGCATTAGATTTATTGTATCGTATCTATTTATAAAAATGTTTTACTTTAGTAATTGGGGGAACCCACATTTTTGTGTTTCATTTAGATAATGAACATCCTTTCTCTGTTTGACATGAACAAAACATTTCTGATTATACTCAAATGAAAAGCAAAAATAAAATTACCACAGTTGACTTAGATGAAGTTTACTCCAAGGCAACCATAGAGACATTCAGCGGTTACAGTCCGTTATTCCGAAGGTTCGTTATTCCGAAGGTTCAGTTATTCCGAAGGTTCGTTATTCCGAAGGTTCGTTATTCCGAAGGTTCGTTATTCCGAAGGTTCGTTATTCCGAAGGTTCGTTATTCCGAAGGTTCGATGATCCGAAAATAAAATCGGGTTCGTTATTCCGAAGGTTCGTTATTCCGAAGGTTCGTTATTCCGAAGGTTCATTCGTCCGAAAATAAAATAGGGTTCGTTAATCCGAAAATTAAATCGGGTTTGTTATAATACTATAGTTTGGGTTTTGTTTATTTAATTTACAGCCTGCATTAAGCATACCCACCCCCCTTTCCCTCCCTTGGCCAGACCAATCAAACATTTAAGTTTATTTTATCTCTTTATATGAAATTATAGCATTATAACAAACCAAAATTCATTTTCGGATTAACGAACCCGATTTCATTTTAGGAATAGCGAACCTTCGGAATAACGAACCTTCGGAATAACGAACCTTCGGAATAACGAACCTTCGGAATAACGAACCCGATTTCATTTTAGGAATAGCAAACCTTCGGAATAACGAACCTTCGGAATAAAGAACCTTCGGAATAACGAACCTTCGGAATAACGAACCCGATTTCATTTTCGGAATAGCGAACCTTCGGAATAACGAACCTTCGGAATAACGAACCTTCGGAATAACGAACCTTCGGAATAACGAACCTTCGGAACAAATGTTCGGATTAACGAACCCTATTTCATTTTCGGATTAACGAACACTCAGGTATAGGAAATTTGCGTGTTCGGAATAACGAACCTTCGGAATAACGAACCTTCGGAATAACGAACCGCACCCCATTCAGCACTCCTGCCAATGCACCTTCACTTAACCGGCATGGCTGGCACCTTGGCTGCACCTTCATGCAAAATTTAAACAAATACAGGAACATTAAAAACTCACATGAACGTGTCTATAAAAATGTCCAGGATTTCAATAAAAAATATGTCTACCTTACTTGTGGCATTCTCTCTCCCCAATCCAGATTTCTTGGTAAAAAAAAAAAGAATCAATGAAAATTAAATGCAATCTTTTTAGTGATCACAAATATTTGGTACCTACATGTACATCATTCAGTACTATCACATCACAACCCTGAATCCAGTATAAATTATTCACAAGTTCATGCACAAAATGCATTCTGATATTTATATTATGATATGAGCACTACTTTTTGAGGTAGAAGCAAGTACATATATACAAACAAGAAAATTAAGTCTATTTCTTACAGGATGACAATTTTTTCCTAAACTCTTCATAATTATTCATTCTGTTTTCCAAAAGTAAAACAGAACAAGATGTGTCCAATAGTTGTTTCACTGATATGTCTTGCACCTACTTGTAAGATGCAAAATTAGTCCCAGAAACCCTGTTCATTGAAGTGCAAGAATTCAAACGGATCGTTCCTCCACCAGTCAGCTAGTGAAAAGAGACACCACTACTTACAGTAATCTGTTGTGCCTGGAAATGGGAATCAGCAAAGAAATCAGACTTGAATTTGATATTTAATATAAATGTTACTTTGTGTATACGGTGTTCTAGACCCATGACATAAAGCTGAATCGTTACATAGTCTTAGATCCCAACCTAGACATTTATTTTGCTTGTAGAGTCTAAACTTTACGAAAACAAAATCAATTGGAACGTTAAAAAAGGAATTGGATGCCACAAACATTCATTGAAACAATTATTCATCATGTTTGTTTATTGTAACAATGTAGGCATTAATTTCACTCAAACAAGTGAAACAACACTTCATTAATAACTCTCAAATTACATTATGACAATAAATTCATTGCTATTTTATGATTTTGTTATCCTCTCTTCAATTTGAAATAAGTTGAAAAAAGCTGATTTGATAAGTCTTACCTTACATGCATCAAAGATTAATCCTGTAGCATGATAGTTGCCCTCCAACATTGATGAACTGACAGGCTTATCAAACATGCATGTACACTCAGGGACAGGGCCAGACCTGGACTGGAAACAAAAAAAAATTAAAGTTGTATTTAGTCATGGACGTAGAAGTAGTTGTGTTAAAGGTAAAGTGAAATCCCGGCTTTGATTCAGGTTTATAGCTATGAATATGTGCCTGTATTGATATACCACACTCTTTTTTTCAAAGAAAAAAAAAAAGGGGGGGGGGGAGGTCCGTCGCCAAATTTTGTCCCGGGCGAGACCACCTGGCAACATTTTTCGATTCCAAGACAATTGGCGGAAAGTCCTCTCAGTGGAGAGGGAGGGGGGGGGGGGGGGGTGGGGGGTTCGTCACCATAACTTTTTGGCAGCCGAGACCACTTGTTAAGATGGTCGAGACCAATAAAAAGTGGACTCTAGACCGTCAAAAAGTGGACGTTTCTGAATTTGGGGCGATGCGTACGCACCCGACACATCCCCCTGGCTATTGGCCTGACGAGGATCAATTTCGTATACAGACACACACACACACACACACACACACACACACACACACACACACACACACACACACACACACACACGCAGGCGATTATCAGAATTATAATAATTATTAATATTATCATTATTATTATTTCAATAATATCACCTCATGTTGTTTTATTTTTTTATATATCTATTCTTTCTTTCTCGCAAATTTTGTCCGTCGCATATCTCAATAACGTATTATTAAATTATCATAAAATTTCACATGATGATAGATAATGATCTAACTTAGATCTATTGAAGACATCACATTACTGTGACGTCATCAGGACGCCATTTTGTAAAATTACATTATTTGCCATATCTCAGTCATGTCTTAGTAATTTCAGTTCAAATTTAGTATCATTATTATTCAGGTCACGGGTTAGCTTCCTAGCCTACGCGCATGCACCTTTACCCGAAAACGCGCGCGTACACGCACATCAAAATTGTTTTTTTTTTTCTAGAAAATGCTCGAAACCCCTAACCAAGTAACTCCCTATGGGCTCCCTATACGTTTCAAACAATTTTAAGCGTTTACCAAATTTCCGCACGTGCGCGTCGGCGCGCGCGTGTTTGCGCGCTTAACACAAATGGATTGAAACAAATTCGTTTTATACATGTTTTGCAGTTCTGATACATCCCTCAACACACATTGTCAATTTGAGTAATTGCTGACTCATAATCAGGGGGGTGTCACTCTGCCACAGTGACCGCGATTTTTGGTGACCGGAAGGTAAACTTCTCTACGTCATCATAATTGCATTGTAGGTTACTTGGGGAACAACATGAACCAATCACAGAGCAGTTTACAGCGTCGTCACCGGATCGAGGTCAAGAAAACAAGTTCATATGCATACGTTACCATGGATCCCATTGTTCTCATAAGCTATAAAATCCAGGGGGGTCATACTGCGCGCTAATCTGGGAAACTTCATGGACTGGCTAACATGGAATTCTGGGATACGTTTTGATCGCGCGATAAGGCCAAACTGTGACCATATTTGGAATCCTCTTTACCCAGTATTCCATGTTAGCCAGTCCATCGAAGTTTCCCTAACCGGCCATGTTTGCTGCGTGTTAAGGCTATGGGAAAATTAGCGCGCAGTGCGTAGATTCTCTTTTAGTTATTTATAATATACTACTTCTATGATAAAATCTAGGACAGTGCGCAGGAAAATAAGTGCGATAGGTTACGCGCTTCACATGATGATGATTGGTCAAGTCTTTCTAGGTCAATCGCGATGACGTAGAGAAGTTTACCAAAAATCGCGTCACTCCTTCATCTTACCCATGTACAAAGTCCATGTGGCATGTGACTTGCGCGCGATAAGTGGGCCTTCTAGTTATAAACGGGTAGTTTGTTTGTTTATTCCATAGAATTATGAATAAACAAACCAACTCGTGTATAACTAGAAGGCCACTTTGGCAGAGTGACATCCCCTGTTCTATGCTCATAATAACGGAGTACGCGCGCGTCAATGTCAAAATTACGCGCGCGCGCAAATTGGCAAAATATGGTAAAAACCATAGAATTATGAATAAACAAACCAACCCGTTTATAACTAGAAGGCCCACTTATCGCGCGCAAGTCACGTGTCCCATAGACTTTGTACATGGGCAAGATGGCGGAGTGACGCGATCTACGTCATCGGGGTCATCGCGTAGTGACCTAGAAAGACTTGACCAATAAACGAGTTGGTTGTTTATTCATAATTCTATGGACCAATCATCATTATGTGAAGCGCGTAAACTAGCGCGCTAATTTTCCTGCGCACTGTCCTAGATTTTATCACGCTTATGAGAACAATGGGATCCATGGTAACGTATGCATATGAACTTGTTTTCTTGAACTCGATCCGGTGACGACGCTGTGAACTGCTCTGTGATTGGTTCATGCAATGCAATTCTGATCACGTAGAGAAGTTTACCTTCCGGTCATTAACAATCGCGGTAACTGTGGCAGAGTGACACCCCCCTGGTAAAAACATATCTTTCTATATTCGGCCATAACTTCCTGAAACGTATGGAGTGCCCCAAATTTCTTGTCATATTTGGAAATTATATGAATTGTACATATGATTTTATACATCATTTGGGTTCATCGGATTTTCTAACCTCGTCCTATGGCACGTTGAAGTTATAAGCCATTATTTGGTTTGTGACTTTTGTACATTTATATTTAGTATACAACATTAACTTGGTCTAAAGATATATGTGAGTATTTGTCAAAGTCCACTTTAGCGACTGAAGCTATGATCTTATCATGATAACCTGGTAATAAATGACTAAGCACGCTCCAATGAAGATATAATTCCGAAATAATACGTTTAATATGAATTGTAATGCAAACTTCGTGTTGGACTGCAAACGATTCAAACAGAGATATGAGAGTATTCTAAAGGGAATAATTCACATTTCACATGTTTTATTAAATAAACTTGCAAATGGAATCAAAACCAACCAGAACCCTCGCAATGTGTCACTTCGTGAAGTACCTATACTCAAGTATATCCTTAGATGCATACCTTTTTCATACCTTTTCGTCAACAAGTTGACGTGCCATTATCCATGTTTCAGTTCGGTTCTGATTCAAAATATAAATATAGTTTCCATAAGTATGTCATGTTTATATATAGATACATTATATTTCCTTCTCGAGTCCAGTTAGGCACGTCTTGTAGCCACGGTAAGTGGTTACTTTAAAAGGTAAATTAATTTTCGGCTACGATTTTAAATAAAAATGTAAGGTTTACCGACTTATACATTATAGAAATGAATATCAATTTCTTATTCATGTCTCGATCCTCATGCTCAGTCTTTGTAGGTAGTCCACCTTTGAGTTCCCTTCTCTTTCCATTGAAGAATAACAGTAGCTATACCCACACTGATCTTTGTGGAAAGATTCCTTTCTTTTTGCATCTTAAAATCTGGAAGGGTCGACTGAGAATCTTTCTCAGGGGGTATTTTGCAAAGCTTCTAAGTTAAAATAAAAATTCTGCAATAAAAAGCTGCATCACTTCGGTGATCCCTCGCATATATCCCAAGTTGATTTATATCCTTCGGGTTTATGTCAGGTTTATAATAGCAGCTTCTGACCTTATGAGCAATGAAAATTAAGGGGTTTCTGGGACGAATTCCGTCATAGGGCTTTCTATAGCTCAGTCGGTAAGAGCACCGGTCTAGCAATCCGGAGGTCTTGGGTTCGAATCCCGTTGGAATCCCATTTTCTTTGCTCATTTTTAATCACAAAATAAGTTAGACTTACAATAATGGAAAGCCATTATTTGATTTGTGACTTTTGTACATTCATATATTTGGTACACAACAGTAAAGTGTGTTTTAAGATATATTTCAGTATTTGGTAAGGTCCACTTTAGCGACTGAAACTATAATCTTATCATGATAACCTGGTAATAAATGACTAAGCACGCTCCAATGAAGATATAAATCCGAAATAATACGTTTAGAATGAATTTTAATGCAAACTTCGTGTTGGACTGCAAACGATTCAAACACAGCTATGAGATTATTCTAAAGGGAATAATTCACATTCCACATGTTTTATTAAATGAACTTGCAAATTGAATCAAACCCAACCAGAACCCTCTCAATGTGTCTCTTCGGGAAGTACCAATACTCAAGTATATCTTTAAATGCATAACTTTTTCTTTTGTCAAGGACATTTAATAATTATCATTTTTGTAAAATTCAGTAAAGGTCTAAAATTTTGTGAAAAGTTTCTCTTGAATAGTTTTCATTCCGAGACAACAATTTGCTTTCGATAATTTTAATTTCAACTTAAAATATGTGTGAAACACTCCTGGGTCGTCTCCATTAAATAACAGATGGTTCACTAAGGCCGGTTCAAATTGTTTTAACCCTTTGTCAGTTTTTGGCAGTGGCAAAATAGTAAGTGCTCTCTTTGAATAAATTTTAAAATTGAACTTAAAACTACGTATTACAATAAATACCTTTTTTATCAAAGTGAGGACTTTCATCTGGCTAAAGTGTTCGGGGCACGGTCCCCCAATCTCCTTGTTCCGCCGTTATATGAATGAACTTACATTTAACAAGTTGACGTGCCATCATCCATGTTTCGGTTTTAGTTCGGTTCTGATTTAAAATATAATTATAGTTTCTATAAGTATGTCATATTTATATATAGATACATTCTATTTCCTTCTCGAGTCCAGTTCGGCACACTTGTAGCCATAGTAAGTGGTTACTTTAAAAGGTAAATAAATTTTCGGCTACCATTTTAAATAAAAATGTAAGGATTACCGACTTATAAATTATAGAAATGAATATCAATTTCTTACTCATGTCTCGATCCTCATGCTCAGTCTTTGTAGGTAGTCCACCTTTGAGTTTCCTTCTCTTTACATTGAAGAATAACAGTAGCTCTACCCACACTGATCTTTGTGGAAAGATTCCTTTCTTTTTGCATCTTGAAATCTGGAAGGGTCGACTGAGAATCTTTCTCAGGGGGTATTTTGCAAAGCTTCTAAGTTAAAATAAAAATTCTGCAATAAAAAGCTGCATCACTTCTGTGATCCCTCGCATATATCCCAAGTTGATTTATATCCTTCGGGTTTATGTCAGGTTTATAATAGCTTCTGACCTTACCATGCTTACGAGCAATGAAAATTAAGGGGTTTCTGGGACGAATGCCGTCATCGGGTTTTCTATAGCTCAGTCGGTAAGAGCACCGGTCTAGCAATCCGGAGGTCTCGGGTTCGAATCCCGTTGGAATCCCATTTTCTTTGCTCATTTTTAATCACAAAATAAAAATTCTAAGTTAGACTTACAATAATGGAAAGCCATTATTTGATTTGTGACTTTTGTACATTCATATATTTGGTATACAACAATAAAGTGTGTTTAAAGATATATTTCAGTATTTGGTAAGGTCCACTTTAGCGACTGAAACTATAATCTTATCATGATAACCTGGTAATAAATGACTAAGCACGCTCCAATGAAGATATAAATCCGAAATAATACGTTTAGAATGAATTTTAATGCAAACTTCGTGTTGGACTGCAAACGATTCAAACACAGCTATGAGATTATTATAAAGGGAATAATTCACATTTCACATGTTTTATTAAATAAACTTGCAAATGGAATCAAAACCAACCAGAACCCTCTCAATGTGTCTCTTCGGGAAGTACCAATACTCAAGTATATCTTTAAATGCATAAATTGTTCTATTGTCAGTCAGGCCCACTCTCGCTTTTCCACTATTTTGAAAATGTCGATATACCGCTATTCTCTCCACGACGTCGCTAGATGGCGCATTCATCATGGCGATCAGCTAGCGATAGTGACATGCGATAATATCGGTGATCGAACAAAAATAGAATTTTGTACAGCCTATACGGTATATACTACCCGTATAGTTACGCGTACGGCATTCATAGAGCCGACTCGCCCTACCTAGCTACCGGGGTAGTGTCGGCATGGCCGTAGCTCTGGACGGGCCGAACGCTCGCTGCGCTAGCTAGCTGCCTCCGCGGGCTCGCTGTACGACCGATTTAAAGTAAACGGCTGTCCTTAAAGACTATGTAAAAGTCAAACCGTCAACAATTTGAAATCTAAAATCAAAGTTACGATTTCCAACGCTATTGTCTTCAAATGTTCTGGATAGATCATTGAGAAAAAATGCAAATCTGCAGATCAATTATCATTGATTTTACGAATGAAATATTAGGATGACCTATCCAGAACATTGGCTTAATTGTATTTGGTATTTGGTAAGGTCCACTTATCATAATAACCTGGTAATAAATGACTAAGCACGCTCCAATGAAGATATACACCCGAAATAATACGTTTAATATGAATTGTAATGCAAACTACGTGTTGCACTGCAAACGATTCAAGCACAGCTATGAGATTATTCTAAAGGGAATAATTCACATTCCACATGTTTTATTAAATGAACTTGCAAATGGAATCAAACCCAACCAGAATCCTCTCAATGTGTCTCTTCGGGAAGTACCAATACTCAAGTATATCTTTAAATGCATAACTGTTTCTATTGTCAAGGACATTTAATAATTATCTTTTTTGTAAAATTCAGTAAAGGTCTCAAATTTTGTGAAAAGTTTCTCTTGAATATTTTTCATTCCGAGACAACAAATTGCTTAAGTTCAACTTAAAATCTGTGTGAAACACTCCTGGGGGGGGGGGGGGGGGGGGGGGGGGGGGTCCACTCGCTAGTCATAAGGACCGCTAGTCATAAGGACCACTATTCATAAGAACCGCTAGTCATAAGGACCGCTAGTCATAAGGACCGCTAGTCATAATTTCAGAAGAGGGTCATTATTCATAAGGACCGCTATTACAATATTTCGTACTTAGGAGCCGCGTTTAGGGCAACCCGTGTCCGTAATGCATCAGACACGTTTAAATCGTACATAACAAAGAGCATTTCGTGAAATCGGGCCCATATTTCCCGACTCTATTGACTTTATTTTATTCCGTTTTTCATCCTATACAATTGTATAATATTGCGTTTTCCCCATAATGCATGACGAGATTGTTTGTTCAAAGCTGATAGATGGCGCGATTCAAAAATCAATAATTACATACGGCTCTGATAAAAAGCCAAATGCCCGGAGCCGGCGGCTGAATCTGTTCGACCGCCTCGACCGTCTGGCGATTTTGTTTTGTCGAGAGCCGTATACTATGTATATTATGGAAACATGTTGGCCAATATTTTGCCTAAATTTTTGCAAAAATTACCTTATATCGCCACCATATAATACTGGTTTATGATAAACGGCTCGCGAGTTATTTTATTTACACGCAAGCGTAGCCATTTTCCTTAAATACTCGTGAAAGCGCGCTGGTAACCAATGCTAGTGCCGTTGCTGTATATGTGATACATTTATATGCTTCAAACTCTGCGACATCGATCTAGCTAAGACAAGTCCAAGGCCCAAAGGGCAAGGGTGACCATTAATTAAAGGGATCTAGTAACTCTGTTGACATGTGCACAAAGTGATGAATGGTTGATACAATTAATATTGTTGTTATCTGATATATCCACTGGGTATTGTGTGAAAATTTCAAGTTAAATGGACGTTATATGGCCGAGTAATGAGCAAAAATGCAAAGTGATATTCACTAACTCAACGCACTGACTTTGTACACGGTTTCGACGATCCAGTGGATAATTTAACATCTGAACACGTCAATCGTAAATATCTTTTTAACGAAAGGGAAACTCGAAAAACGAAACCTGTCCCATGCCTTTTTTGGTAATACGAATACAATAAGGTATGGGGGAACGGCTAGAATTCCAATTGGATTTTGAGGATTTGGACAATGTTACGAAGTCCCTTTAATAGCCAATCTCGATACGGACTACGACCACGATGATGAGACTAGGGAGAGTCATAGGCGTAGATACATCACACTCACAGAGTCACAGTCATCATGGTGTGTGAAACAACGATTTTATTGAGAAAAAGGATAGACTTGCGTGTAAATCACCAAATGCGATCACCAGCGCGCCTTCACGAGAATTTGGGGAAAATGGCTATACGCAAATACGTAAATTAAAACAAAAAACGTGCAAACGGCTCTGGTTTCGAGCAGAGGTTGCGTGTTTTGAACAGCGCCAGCTTTTGGCTTGACAACGTCACTTTTCGCGGTAGGGTAACACAAGAAATAGTCAATTTGTTGTCGGTATCTATATATACAAATCGATAAGTCTTGAAATACTCTGAACAAGTAGTTACCAACTTTGTTGTATTGGTATCGCCAATAGAAGCATAAAGCAGCTTCCGGTTAACGAATTTTCTTTCGTATTTAAAAAGTTTTAATAAGAAAGCCTCCCTTGGAGCGTATCAACTTCCTATTAAGTTAATGAAATTAAAGCTCTTATTTATACTCGGCCATCACTGAGTGGACACAGATCACAGAAATGCACATCTGATCAACCCTTTGTTAGTTTTTGCATATTATTTCAACAAAGTTAGTAGATCCTTTGAACAAGTCATGCATGAAGTTCAGATGACTTGTTTAAATCACCCATAACTGTTGATTTATTATTCATTTTACTGTTGAATTATCATTTCCTTTACTGTTGATCTATCATATATTTGAATATTGATTAATGATTTATTTTACTGTTGATTTATCATTTATTTCACCGTTGACTTCTTATTTATTTATTTTACTGTTGATTTATCATTTATTTGTTAAGGTCTGGCCACAGTGGCAACTGCGTTGGACTGCTATACCTGCTCCTACACTTACCGCAACGATGAGGATATCAGTGATCCTGACGACTGTGCCAGCCCTGGAGCTAATACCACCAACAGCCGCACGTGTTTTAATTCTGGTGACGAGTGTGCAGTAAGTACATTCTGGTATTGCCCGTACATGCTTTTGCCCTATTTCATATGAGACTGCTCGAGTGCCTGTTTCCTGTATAACATGTTTTTGCGCCATATTGAGATTGCTCGCATATTAAAGGCTTTTGTCCAAATATGATATGAGATTGCTCGAATCAATGCGATATGATTTTGCTCAAATAAGACATGTTTTTGCCTGAATGTTGGCGATTGTTTACGCTCGAATATGACCGATTTCTTTACTCCGTGGAAGGGGGGAGGGGGGGGGGGGGGTTCTAAAACCCCAAGCCTCCTACGTCTATGCCGCCGTTTGAAAATATTTGTATTTCTTGTTACAGCGCAACAAAGCAAGCATGTTATACTAATAGGATACAATTGCATTTACCTCATTTGTGTTTTGCATTATAGTATTCATCCTTATCCATGAAGGCGATACAATGAGTAATATGACTTTTTTAGAGTTTGGGGAAGAACTATTTATCCGTGATTCTACTCATTATTTTAGCATTTCCGGATTAGGATAAACTCGTTTTTATGTACTAAGCAAAAGAGGGGCTTATCACCATCATTCAAATGATATTATATATTATTGCCGAAGTAAGCAGTTCGGGTTCCTTAAGCACCTGGGGCGTAGACAACGGGGGGATGAGGGGTATGCATCCCCCCACCTCACAAGGTGGGGGGATGACATGTACAATCATCCCCCCCCCCCATGTTTTAGGGAAGGATATTTTTTTTTTTTGTGTATCTGTATATGAGTGGGAAAGAAACAATTCATTGTATGAGCTTAGACTTGTTAATTCTCACGTTTAAAAAGTAATGTATACATCCACTTTAAATTTTCGCTGCGCGCTTCGCGCGCGAACAAATTATTGTGTAATTTGCGTATGGTCTGGGGTGAGTATATTTTTCTGTACCGGGCCACGTAGCTCCAGTATTAGGCTGGCATTGCTCTGGCTGCTTGTGTGACGTGCACACAATTGCACCATTTATATAAATGCAAAATCTTCTCCGTGGGAGGGGGATACCCCCTCCCAAACCCTCCCTATTTGGCTCTGCCACAGCCCTCGGTAGCTTCGCCCCCTCGGGACTCATTCTTGGCTATAGGCTATGTTGTTGGGTCATACATAATGTGGCATATGGTTTATGTTGGAACTGTGTATGACACTAAATACAATATTTGTGTGTGCGTTGGGATACATATTTATTAGTGTGTCAATTATTTGTTTTCTTCGTGAAAATATATTTCACATTTCTGGTCGATCAAATCATAACACGGTTTCCCAGATACAGTCAATGTTAAGCCCGAATTTCCTTTCTAGGTAAGCACCAGATTGTACAATTTCAAGTCCAAAATGCAAAAGCTCCCTACCGTGGAAGGGGGGACAGCCCCCTCCCACACCCTCCCCCCGCTCAGTCACTTCGCTCCCTCGGGCTTGGTCGCTTCGCTCCCTCGCAATGTCTCACTCTCACATCTGGCTCAAAGTTGACGCGCAGCCCTGTGCACGTGGTTGGGCATGAGCCCACACAGAAAAGCGTGAGCCCCCTTAGGTTTGTGCCCCCCCCCCCCCCCCCATCACAAACTGTTTCCTGCGCGCCTGGTCTCGACCATCTTAATGAATTATCTTGGCTGCGAAAAAAAATTGACAAGCCCCCCCACTGAGAGTACTTTTAACAAACGGTAAATCATCCCCCCGGTGTAAGAACTTGTCTACGCCACTGCTTAAGCATATATGTCAGACGTCCCCAATACCTCAAACACGATCCTGTATTTCTAAGTGTTCTTGTATTTGTAATTTTCAGGTTTATGTTGATCTCAGGTCATCCGGGTCGATGACTCTCCATCGAGGATGTCGGGATCCGGCAGATTTTTGCAAAGCATGCGAGAAAGAGAACCGCCGGAACTGCGGGAAATGTTGTACGACCGACGACTGCAACACGGGTACTCTGGATGGTTTTGTGACTGACAATGCTCTTGCTAATAGGTATGGCAAACGAGGAGGGACTAAAATGTATATTAAACGAAGTGTTCTCATAAATCCACAATTGCATTTAAGTACAGATCATTAAATGTCATGCTATCAAACAACCATGCCAGAAGTCTGATGTTTGTCCGAAGTCCGAACAGGACTGGTCTCGAGACCAGCTCGGAGCTATGACAAGGAAAATGGGGGGAAATTGTACATATTATGTAACGGCTATCGTGTAAGAAAAACTATGAATATACATGTATATAAAAAACAATATTGAATAGGAAATAATTATTTGTGTTTCCCATAATTCTTTAAAGAATTCTCTAGTAGTCTTGTAAATAACACCTTGCAAAATGTAAATCAATCAACAATTTTCTCAAAACGATGAAATAGTTGTAATTGTTTTGAAAAGATATCAATATTGTGTCCTTCTTTACAAAATAATCTTCATTTCCTGAAGAAATGTGCTTTTTTAGGATCAATATTTTCCATAAGTTACTTTAACATTAATCTAAATGGATTTGGTAGCTGAATATAAGTGAAACAACTTACATCGTAGTAGTTAATGTTTTGTTCTCTTTAATTGTCATTGTCTTTTTTGTTTCAATTGTGTGTGGTATTCTTCAAACATATTACATCTTAGTCCTAACTTGTTCATGTATTTACCTTTGTAATGTATGGACTTGATGTGAAGCAGCCTGCGGCTGATAATTGCACTCAAACACAAAGTTACCTTCCCCCTAATTAATATGTTCTATCACTCATGATTTTCGATTGTGTAGGTGCCACATGTGCGAGTACTCGGAGATCCCGGGGGTCCGCAAAGACACCGGATGCGAGCTATCGGGATTCGACGCTGCATCCACCAGGGTCTACTCTACTTGGTGTCCTGGACTCTGCTACGTAAGTTTTTTGTTTTCTTTTCTTTGATTTTGCTAATGATAGTTGAAAATTATACAAGGAAGCATCATTCGAGTGGTTACGAATATATTATGCGAGTGGTTACAGAGATATGCATGTCGTCACGGAGCTTTGCGAGTGATTTCGAACATGTGTGAGTGGTTACGAATATATGCGAGAGGTTACAAAGATGTGTAAGTGGTTAAAAAGATATGCGAGTGATTACAAATAATGTTCGTATATGCGAGTGGGTAACGAAGATATGCTAGGGGTTACGAAGATATGCAAGTAGTTACAAATAATTATATGCCATTGGTTACGAAGATATTCGAGTGGTTACGAATATATGCAAGCGTTAACAAAGATTTGTATGCTAGTTAGTTACGAAGATATGCGATTGGTTACGAAGATATTCGAGTCGTAGCAAAGATAGTTAAGTGGTAACGAAGATATGAGAGTGTTTACGATGATATGCGAGGAGTTACGATGATAATTTGTTTCAGAGATAATTGAGTTTTGATATACATTCGACTATACATTCGTTTCATGTTAAACCGTCGTTCATTATACTCATTGCCGGAGCGTAGATTCTTCTATTATGTATGTGAGTATTATAGTGAATTCAACTGAAATATCAAACCAACTCAAAATCGTCCAGATTTCCGTCTAAATAGCAGAAATGTAAAAATAAGTATTCATCATGCCAATGATTAGGGTGTGCTTCACATAAACACAGATGGGCCATTCTTGGTCACGTGTGTGACCCAAAACATGACAAATTTTGAAATGGGATGCTTATATTTCAGTAAGTATGAGACTATAATGATTTTTACTTCATATGTGACTTGAATATGTTGTAGTCTTTCAAACTTAACACAAAAGATTTTATAAGGATTACGTAACTCAATGTCAGAGGTCAAATGGCATGGGTCACGTGTGTGACTTCGCACGGAGCGCTTTTTTCATAACTAAATTTCATTTGGAAAATTCTTTAAAATATGAATAGCTATAATGTTCATCTTATTACCAGAGAAGTAAGTATACATTTGTAAGTACAACAATAGCAATGAATGAGAATTATATCAAACCGTTGTTTTTTATAGAACTTAATTATGTGGCAACGTCTGGTCACGTGTGTGACATTTTGGGGTGGTCACGTGTGTGACATGTACAATGTGAATGGAAAAATGGGAATTTTATAATATCGGGTTTAGAAAAGAATGAAAGGTTGAATTTTTACAAAGTTCGTATCAACCTGTACAGGAAAGTGAGAAGAATGAGCTTGCTAATTATCCTTTTGATATCTTGATTATTTTCTGAATTATGATTATTAGAAAAATATTGAAATATGTAAATTTATGCAAATGAGTAAAAAAGTTTCATTTTAAACTTCAAATCATGTATTTCATGAAACTTTACACATGGATCATTCCAAAAATGGAACAAAACTACAGAAAAATAAAACTTCAATTTTTCCGAAAAAGTTTCACTTTTCAAAGAATGGCCCAGATTCGCATGCAATCCGTGATGTGCACCAACACACAGTTTTACCCTAGCTAGATTTTATATCCTGAATCCAGCACAGATTAGTTGGTGTAGTCGTAATGATTAGTAATTGTCTTTGACCCGTTCAAGATAATGCGATTGCCATCAGGTTCTTGTAATATTCTTTAAGAGCACAAATATATCCTGTCTTTCTGTGTTTGTATTAATTGCCCTATGCTTCTTAACCCGCAGACTGCCAAGACCCTCATCCCAGGGCTTGAGGACGTGGTGCGTGGGTGCTCGTATTACGGTGAAGGTTGCGAGCTCGTAGGGCCTAGGGGCGACAGCGAGTATAGGAACGTCGGTCCCTACCGTGAAGATCGTGAAGATCGTGAAGATCGCGTGAACTACGAGGTGGAATGTTGCCTGGGCGAGAACTGCAACTCTGCTACCGCCATGTCGGCAGGGTTTGCAGCCATCATCCTGTCTGCCCTCATCGGTCTCGGGCTGCTCCACTTCTAGGTATTAGTAGTGGGCAGTGGCGTAGCTAGGATATTTCCAGTGGGAGGGGGGGGGGGGGGGGGGGGGCGGGGGCACCAGGGCTTACATTTGTTTGATGATGGAGCATGTTTTTCACATGAGAGGCAAAAATGGTGGCTGAACAACTGCTATTTTTACGTAAAATTGCAAGATTATAGCCAAAATTATTATCGGTATCCTAAACATTTTTTAAATTTTTTTAACCGGAAATTATTATCGTCCATTTTGATTAAAGCTTATTTATGCTGTCTAAATACTCTTGTATGTGGTGGGGGCACCTAGCTGGTGACGCCGTCAACTTATGAGGGGGCACCCCCCCCCCCTATATCCCCTCCCCTTTTCTTAGCTGCGCCCTGGTAGTGGTAGGGTTGCATGGTTCGGAGTAGGGGTTACCGATTGCCCCCTATATTTGTCAAATACTTGGGTAGACTGAGGGTAAAACAATATTGACAACTTAATTTGCTGATCTGCATGGGATTTTTACTTAAATATATATTATGTACAATATCTCTCTGTTGTATCTGTCCAATACATGTATGTATTTGATTCTTACTGTTAATCAAAGCACGTTGTGATTTCTCAATGTGGAATGCTTATCTCTCTGATCCGTTATGTTTGTTCTTATACTGTAACGTTCTATTTGTAGCACGTTTTCTTTTCAAAATACTATTAAAAGCAAATATATTGCGTTTTCAAATGACAGGAATAGCGAACCTTTTTTTTTCGAAAAACAATAAACTGTACATATTTCATGTATTTGATTTCTGTTGTAGATATGATAAGGAATTTTATCCTCTAAAAAGTTTGTAAAAGTTGTTGGTAATTTTGGTATGCAGATACGCTTTTACAAAGCAGTACGTAAACATTAAACTTAAATATCATTTTTGCATTTTGGTAGTATCTAGCATGTCTAATGCGTGAGAATCCTCAATGCAAAGTACCTTGTAGATTGGTTTAATATCTCAATTATATTTGTATTCGAGGGATTTGCCGCGAAAAGGACCTTCGGGGTATAGGCGCGTTTTATCGATGGTTCCTCAAACGCTATCAAAAGTTATTAGTAAAATTAACAATTTTAAACCAATGATGCTTGAATGGTAGTAAAACATTATGAACACTTAAGTTACATGGGCTTATTTCATTCAAAAAGCAGCCGTTAACTGAAGAGGGCGCCCTCCAGACATCTCAAATTTCAACCATTTTTAAATTTTTTAAATGAATGGGATGTTTAGTAAAAATAATTATTCAATAGCGAGATCATCAAAAACAGTAATAAATCCATTTTGGTAAATTTTCACAAAATTAATGTTCAGGACAAAATTGATTCTGTCTTTAAAATTGTGTGCTCTTTTAAATCTTAAACTTAGTTTTTAATTACCTCACCTATTAATTATATCGTGAAGCGCCCTCTAAACCAAAACTGAACTATCCTTTTAATATAAAAGTTGATTAACCGGAACGTCCATATAGACCAGAAAATTAAATGAGGTACGATTACCGAAAAACGAACATTCATATACCATTGTTCGTTAACCAAATTTAAGAACTGTTTTTAAATCAAAATATTTGTATAGGCCTGGAGCCTTTCTACATAATTGTCAGAATAACAAACCTTCAGAAAATTGAACCCATTAAAATATCGGACAGTTGGAAATATAATATTCAGAATAATCGATAAAAGTTACAGAATGACGAACATTTAAAATAATGAACCTTAGGAATAACGTGCTGTATAACCGCCAAAATTGATTTTTGTTTAACTACTATAATAACTACAGTATTGATCACACCAGAACTGAACTGCAGTAGACGGGATAAGATTTTTGCAGTGGGAAATGTCATGACTGTGTAATGAAGTAGTTATGAAGTCGAATAGTATTATAAATTTATACTTTTATTATTTTATGGAAAATATGTTGAACCATTAAAGAGATTGTCGTGTCTGCAGTACAAGGCTAGTTTCATACCGCTATTTTATTTGTGTTTTATTCTTTTCATTGACGTGCAATCATTTTCATCAATGTAGATTCGTTGTTTGTTTCTATATTCGTTTGTTTGTTAATTTGATTGGTTTGTTGGTTGTGTGATTGTGTGTTTGTTTGTTTGTATGTTTTTGTGGGGTTTTTTTAAATCTTGTTTCCGTGTAATTTGAACATCATTTAATAGATAAAAAATCACATACATAACTAAATACAATAGTATGCATTGTTCGTGGATATAAATGTAAACTGCAGGAGAAAGGGATAGGGTGGTTAGGGTCGCTGACAGTACGGCTGGAAATACCATTTTGAGCTGCATTGCGTCATGTACTTCTGCCGGGTTTTATTCTGTTTGTTTATTTGATTGTTTGTTTTGCGTTTGTTTGTGTGTGTGTTTGTGTGGTAGGCCATTTGATAGCATCGGAATACAATATTATTTATTCAATAGCAAGAACCTGAAAAATGCACATATTTGAGACTTTAGTGAAAGTTTACATCAAAAACATACATATCCTTGTTAATAGAAACCATAGATAATTTAACCATATATTATGCTGTTTTACAATCTATAATAATGAGTGAATTATTGAGTCCATACATAAGTCCAACTTTCTATTTTTGGAAAAACAACCCCTGCTCTTCATTGGGATCCTTGCGTCTGTTCCACCACCCCCCCCCCCCCCCCACCCTCCATCCCGATCTAAACTCTATGACTCGCGTAAAAATTAATATTGTCACATGATATTTAATCGTAGCCACATAATTACAATAAATAATTTCGATAACTGTGTATGCCTGCCATGACAGCAGGATAATTATATTTCTAGTGGGTGTTTCTATAATGTACTTTTGGGTCGATATGGTATTCCTTCAGAACAAACCTTCAGAAAATTGAACCCATTAAATATCGGACAGTTGGAAATATAATATTCAGAATAATCGATAGAAGTTACAGAATGACGAACATTTAAAATAATGAACCTTAGGAATAACGTGCTGTATAACCGCCAAAATAGAGGGGTTTTTTAACTACTATAATAACTACAGTATTTATCACACCAGAACTGAAGTGCACTAGACGGGATAAGATTTTTGCAGTGGGAAATGTCATGACTGTGTAATGAAGTAGTTATGAAGTCGAATAGTATTATAAATTTATACTTTTATTATTTTATGGAAAATATGTTGAACCATTAAAGAGATTGTCGTGTCTGCAGTACAAGGCTAGTTTCATACCGCTATTTTATTTGTGTTTTATTCTTTTCATTGACGTGCAATCATTTTCATCAATGTAGATTCGTTGTTTGTTTCTATATTCGTTTGTTTGTTAATTTGATTGGTTTGTTGGTTGTGTGATTGTGTGTTTGTTTGTTTGTATGTTTTTGTGGGTTTTTTTTAAATCTTGTTTCCGTATAATTTGAACATCATTTAATAGATTAAAAAATCACATACATAACTAAATACAATAGTATGCATTGTTCATGGAGATAAAAGTAAACTGCAGGAGAAAGGGATAGGGTGGTTAGGGTCGCTGACAGTACGGCTGGAAATACCATTTTGAGCTGCATTGCGTCATGTACTTCTGCCGGGTTTTATTCTGTTTGTTTATTTGATTGTTTGTTTTGCGTTTGTTTGTGTGTGTGTTTGTGTGGTAGGCCATTTGATAGAATTGGAATACAATATTATTTATTCAATAGCAAGAACCTGAAAAATGCACATATTTGAGACTTTAATGAAAGTTTACATCAAAAACATACATATCCTTGTTAATAGAAACCATAGATATTATGCTGTGTTACAATCTATAATAATGAGTGAATTATTGAGTCCATACATAAGTCCAACTTTCTATTTTTGGAAAAACAAACCCTGCTCTTCATTGGATCCTTGCATCTGTTCCACCCCCCCCCCCCCCCCACCCTCCATCCCGATCTAAACTCTATGCCTCGCGTAAAAATTAATATTGTCACATGATATGTAATCGTAGCCACATAATTACAATAAATAATTTCGATAACTGTGTATGCCTGCCATGACAGCAGGATAATTATATTTCTAGTGGGTGTTTCTATAATGTACTTTTGGGTCGATATGGTATTCATCAAACGCGGGAACCATGTCTCTCTAGTGTTGTTGATTTGTTCGTTTCCCTGTTGTTTCTTTTACCGTCCACCCTTTCCAATCGCTTGTCCTTTTCTGTATATGTTTTTTTTACAAACTCTTCTTTTTACTGAATTCGAAATATGCCCCCTGTGAAGATTAGTCAAGAATATATCTATCTATCTAGCCTATGTCTCTCCACTGCAGAAGGGAGGCCTCTTCATCACCATTCCATCTTCTTATTTCTTGTGCTTGTCACATCCATTTAACTCCCCCCCCCCCCCCCCCAAAAAAAAAAAAAAAAAAAAAAATTCTTAGATGTCATCCATCCAACGTCTACTCTGTCTGCCTAAGCTTCTTTTCCAATTTCTTAGTTGTTGCCAAAGTCACTGCCCCGTAGGATAGTACCGGAATTATACATTGATTGAAGATTTGTCTTTTGAGGGAGATTGGAAGATTCTCATCTCTGAGTATGATGCTGAGCTTCCCAAATTTCACCCAAGCTAGCTGTATTCTTCTTCGCACTTCTCCTGCCGTTTCATTTTCAGGGGTGATGTTTTTACCGAGGTATATGTAGCTATCCACCTTCTCAATTGTCATATGTAATTGCAAAGAATAATGATCATAAATTATTGAAAAGGAAGAATAGTATAGTAGCTTAAAGGTGCACCTGTAAAGTGTCAGATATTGCCCTAAATTACATTTGAGACTTCAAAATCATTGTAAGATATGTCCGAAAGTGCTGTGTGAGAGTTTCATTGAAAGAGAACACTGCTTTCCAGGTTAAAAAGTGAAAATATGCGTCAACTTTTACAACGAATTACTGTATGACGTTTATGAGGTTTATGACTGAATGATAGATATCGTCATACTAAAGGGGCATTTGAAAAAATCTAACCCTATTTTATTCTTCTCTTACCATAAGCTAAACAACACGGTAGAAGAGAAACGAGGAAGCTCCAAGTAATTTTCGTGGAGTTAGACACTTTACAGGCATAGTGTTTGCGTTTTTTTAGTTTTTCTTAAAGATTTATGACCGTATTAATGTAGTTTAAGGTAGATTATTTCATATCACGCAATATTGGATACTAAGTGAGTTCATCATAAGCAGCTAAGTTCTGAATGTTATGATATGGTTATTTAATACTTGTTTTAATAATTGTCTTTAAATATACCAAGCCAAATGTATTACGTTAAAGGGAAAGTTGAGTTTTGGTAGAGAGGGCGCTACATAAAATTATTTTTTTGTGAGATAATGAAAAACTGAGTGTAAACTTTGAAAGAGCATAATATTTTAATGACAGAATAAACTTTATTTTATCAAAATCGGTTCAGAAACGGCTGCGATATCCATAAACATAGCCATTTGTAATAAATGTGGAGCCCACACTTATTCGATAATTTTGAACCAGTCGTTAAAAATTCAAAAAAATGCTTCCTCTTTTCAAAAGGTTACAAAAAAGGTATTTAAATAGTTGTTGGTTATTTCTCTATCTAATCACTATTTCAACTAAACATCACATGCACAATATTTTTTATTTTAAATGGTAGAAACCGATGAGTGTTTAGAGAGTGCCCTCTTACGTTTTAACGGCTCTTTTTTTAATGATAACATGATCTTTACTAAGTCATTTGTAATTTTGTGTTCCTTTCTAGTTATAAATATTAGTTAGTAATGTAATGATGCAGGTTACTAAAATTCAGTTTCACCAAAACTGTACTCTCCTTACCAGAACTCAACTATCCCTTTAAATGTAACTAGAAACTGATTCATATACATTCCATGAGTAGCTTTGGATACAAACATATTTGTTAAAATATGACATATTTCGCAATAGTGATTATTGTTGATTGATATTTTGGAAATTCTCTGGGGAAAAAAACACGAGCCAAGAAAGCACAAGTACATAAACGGATTTATTTAATTAAAACCGATTTAATTTATACATTTCCTCAACAATATGAATAATATGAATAATTAACTAACTGAAAATCTCAAAATACGACAAATATATAGTTTATATAACATCCAAATATAACTATGTTGCACACACATAATATACACCATACCGATTCATCCTTATCATTAAGCCACTTTGATTCGTGTATACATACAACATTCTCTCTCATTGTGAGGTGATGGGGTAACATTTGAAGGTTTGGATGTCAGGATTCTAAAAAAGGGGGAAAGATATAAGCCTATTTAGTGCTATTCAGTGCAGTGGTTAATATTGATAACGGAAATGTAAAGGATAAGGACATCCTAAAGTTTACAATATACTTTATAGAAGGTCCTGTATGGAATAAGGATGAAAATGAGACGAGTAATTAGTACAAATTTGAACAAATACCTAAGTAATGACAGTTTGTCCGATTATGGACGGAATAACCGAAATACGGTATGATAATTTTTTTTACTTAATCATTTGACTTAAACGTCTGTGCTCATGATTATCTAGTATGTTTCGTACACAAAATAATATAACAGAAAGGAAACTTATCTTTTCGCTGGTGGATTGTATTTGATATGACATGGCGAAAGAAGCATTATAACATGATATGAGTACGAACTCATCAAAGCAAAAAGCATAATTTGTAAAGGTGCTTTTCGAGAAAAAAAATTGGAAAGTAGTTATACTTAGTTTACCGAAATTACGTCACAATCATATAAAAAAAAGGGCGCGACATGTTAATTATTACCGATAGAACATGGAACCATTCTGCATGCCCAAGGTACCTCCCACTTCAAGTGGGTCCCAGGGCACCAGACCCGTCGGTCTCACCAGCGGGGTAGCTACGGTGACAGGGGTGGGGGAGGGGGGGGGGGGGGAGTGTCCCCCAATAATTTGACAAAAACAATACAAAACAAAAGGAGGAAATGTGGAATACATCTTTCATTCCGCACACGCTATTAAGCCTCTGAGCCTCACCCCTGGACACCCACCTGTTAACAAATTAATGTTCCTTTTGACATTTTTCGTTAATAATTAAGAACATTTTTACAATATTTTAACAATATTACCATCATTACCAACTTGATTTGATTACAGTACAAAACTTTAGATAATAATGACTTAGTAAACATCAAACGTGCCCGCCGGATATCAGCGTGTGTAAAGAGTTTGCCCGTGCGAAGATGTTATAATGGCTAAGTAAAATACGAGTCACTGATTGGCTTAACCCTGAGGTCTTTCTACGGCCAGGGGGAGGGGGGGGGGGGGGGCATTATGCCCCCCTTAAGATCTTGGCCGTGATGCGGCCGATTGCCGTGAAAATTAGCACGCATGTTAAGTGAAGTGTATAGAACACAATGGTAATTTTAATTGTTTCAAAAATTCATTAATTTGCATATTTATGGTAATTTATGCAAATAAAGACATACAATTCATATTTTTACCCATAAATCATATATTCTTCATAATTAAACATTGGTTTTCACTACATATATTCTTTAGACCATTTGGAATATTAATACAAAAACAAAATTGGACGAGCCAGGTTCTTCCTTATGTTTTCTATTGTTTTTATAATTTCTTATGTATTTCATTGTTTTTTTTACTTATGTATTTTATTGTTTTTGTTTCTAATTATAATTCAACTATTTTGAACACCAAATCAAACACCTAAAATGTAAACAAGACCAAATGACCAATGATGTATCTCTTTATACGAAAACTGATATTTCCATATGTTTTGTACACAAATCACGAAA
Organism: Echinarachnius parma; assembly: GCA_037951105.1. Classification (NCBI taxonomy): domain Eukaryota; kingdom Metazoa; phylum Echinodermata; class Echinoidea; order Clypeasteroida; family Echinarachniidae; genus Echinarachnius; species Echinarachnius parma. The sequence goes on from JBAMJV010001458.1 coordinate 85,938, forward strand.
TTGAGCGATTTTCGGGCTGACATGCATAGACAAAAGGTCACGTGACTTCGTAACTGTAGGTCCGCTTTTCAAAAATGTTAGTTTAAAAGATGCGCAAGACCCAACAGAAAAAAAGGTCACCAAGTAGCGGGGCGTCATCTTTACGCGTTCTGGAGCAATACAAAAAATCGCGGAGGGGGGGGGGGGGGGGGGCATAATGGCCCCCGGCCTTATTAGGGTTAAGACAGTCACGTGATTTCAATTTGATTCAGTATGTAACGTGGAAGAGCGAAATGTCCCACCCCTCTGAGCCGCGATAATATCGATACAGGAGAATTTTCGTTTAGACCTATGGCAAAAATGAAAGCGATGCTACCGATTGCAGGTGTTATGTTCCATGCCTCGAATTATTTTTGTAATCAAAGTTTGCAGATACGCGCGCGATGTTAAAGGGATAGTTGACTTTTTGGTAGTGCTAGTGTGCATTAGGTACAGTGCGCATTAGGTACAGTGCGCAAGTCATTCGCAAGATGGCACCGCGTGTCTGATTTACGAATCCGAACTACTTTTTGACTCATGGACATTGATCCGATCCGTCTGAAAACCAGTTCGATCGGGTCGAGTCGGCTTTGTATGCGTTCGGCTGAAAGAGGAACAATCCGATTGAACTAATAAGTAATACCCCACCCCCTCCATCTATTATAGTGGATAGGTTCGCATACCGGTTGTCCTTTTTCTCTAAATAATGTATAATTCTGTGAAACCAAATCATACATCAGTCCTCGTTTATAGTTTGATCCGACAATGTTAAGCCGGCTAATGAGTACTCCCACGTTAGCAGATTAGTTTACATTATTAATCAGTGTTTGCAATAATTATTCTCTACACGCAATCTTAAAATGAAGTTTTAAAATAAACATGAATACATGGAACCATACATCATAATAAGCCCTACAGATTGCACCTGTCCACCAAGAGATTAGCATATTGGTTGATAACATCTTTCGAAAAAGGAGTAATCGCAATTATCAAGACAGTCACCTTTGTCAGAGTATTTATGTATAATATCACTATCGTATAACAACAAATGAAGATAGATTAAAACATCATGCTTAAAGGGATAGTTGAGTTTTGGTAAAGAGAGTACAGTTTTGGTCAAACTGAATTTAGTAACCAAAACCACATTACAAACTAATAGTTATAACTCCACCATGCTCGAAATGCATACAAGATTACAAATGACTAAGTAAAAAGCCGCTTATCATTCAAAAAGAGCCGTTAAAACTCAAGAGGGCGCTCATTTAACACTCATCGGTTTCAACCATTTTAAATAAAATATTGTGCATAATTATGATGTTTTGTAGAAAAGGTGATTAGAAAGAGAGATAATCAACAACTATTTTAAAACCTCTTTTGTAAACTTTTGAAAAGAGGAAGCATTTAATAAATTGTATAACTGCTACCAGTGTAAAGATGTGTTACATTTGTACATAAACTATGTTAACTTTGTTGTCGGGAACATCATGGAATGTTACCTCGGGATTTGAAATGCTATTTCGTAAAGACAATAAGTTCCTCGACTTCGTCTCGGGACTTATCATCTTCCCTCAATAGCATTTCAAACCCTTCGGAGAGAAACATTCCGTGATGTTCTCCCACCATCAGTTAACATCATTCTGTATAATGTATAACTTGTAAGGTATACAACTAGATATTAATGATTATTTCGATTTTGAAGATTTTGTTCTTCCTCAAACAGTAAAAGGCACCTTATACTGATCGTGTGAACATATACATGTATAAATAACTCCACTTTTATTCGATTAGAATTCTACTGTATTAAGGAAAATGGGAATATTGAAGTGTATGACATTAACATAAAACATTTGACTGAAAGAAAACAAAAAACATTATCGAAAAACAGAACATCGTTCCTGTTTCAAAAACAATACAATCTGATATACTATCACGTGACTGTCAGAGACTCTGTGTAAGGAGGAAATTAGTTGTTATGGCTCTCTTCCGGGAGTTTAAAGGGATCGTAAGCCCTCCGTACACAAAGCCGACTCGACCCGATCCGATTGGTTTTCAGCCCTGGGTTTTCAGTCCGTTCAGCTCAGTGTAAGTTGCCTCAGGACTCCTGTTTTGCCAGTCAAGAGCCAGTCGGAGATCATTCGATGCTAGGAAAACCAGTCGGATCGAGTCGAGTCGGCTCTGTGTGCGGAGGGTTTGTCTGAATCCACCAGACATACTTGCGACCACATCGGTTCTTTCATACCACGTACACTGTTTTCCTCCTTCTAATAGAAGTTTGACATGTTTTGTTGTTGCGTCTTTGAGAGCATTGCAAATTTGTTATTGAAATTTTCATAGCTCAATTTGAAAACAAATATTGATAATATTATGTTATCTTAACTTTGTACAAACATATATGACACTAATATGACGATGAGCCAGCGATAGCACTTTGCATTTTCGCTCATGTCTTGACCAACTATATCAAACATCATTAAGTGAAAATATCAGCATATGTAGTTTTTCAAAATCGTTTTATCAACCCGTTGTCAGTTTTAGCATGTGACAATATAATAACAATAATATAGTTACTAGATCCCTTTAACGTTCGATATATAACGAGCTTAATTCCAAACCGCGCTAAATCCACTTTTCAACTTTGGAGAAAAGTTTCTTTGCCCAACTTTGTACACATGCCTATGGATATACACTCAGCAAAAAAAGAAAGTGAACACTTTTTCAAGTTCATATTTTTCATATAAGATTTTATAGAAAACAAATAAATTATATATCAAATTAAAGGATATTTAATTGTTTTTCAACCTGGTAGGTGAATACAAAGTGAAACTTTATGCATGAGTGAACACATTCAATTGTCTGTTCCAAGGTGCAAAAGTAAAAATTGCAAAATTGCGCAAAAGATTTAAAAAGTCATATTGTACAGAAAAGTTCGGCAAAACACGATAGAGATTTGCATGTTTCATTGCACTTGAAGCCAGAGGTCAAGGTGCTCGCCATGTGTCAACACAAACCATAAGAAATCGACTCCATGCTCAATGAATCAAATCAAGAAAAGCAGCAAAAACCCGCTTTCACACTTGCACACAGAAAAGCAAGATTAGTGGGCAAGGAACCATGTGAGATGGGCAAGGAACCATGTGAGATGGACAAGGGTTCAATGGCGCCGAGTACTCTTGACAGATGAGTCCCGTTTCTGTCTGCAAAACAGCGACGGCAGAATTCATGTTTGGAGGAGGAGGAGGAATGAGCACTTCAAGGATGCTTGTGTCAAGGAAGTGCAGCAAGGACACAGAGGGAGTATCATGGTATGAGACAGCACGGTTGAGGACCGTACAGAGATGGTCATCCTCAACGGCAACTTGAATGCAAAACTGTACATCAGTGACATCCTCCAACCCGCTGTAGTGCCATACGTGGAGAGGAATCCGAAAACCATCTTCAAGGACGATAACGCACATCCTCATCCCGCTCGAGTTGTCCATCAGTTTTTGGAAGAGCACAACATCGAGCGAATGGATCCCTGCGCAGCCTGCTAGCCCCATACGAACCCTATCTAAGCCATATGGGACCAACTAGGAAAGGCCGTAGATGGGCGCATCCGGCCTGGTGACACCCTTGAAGACCTGGGTCGGTATACCTGACCGCGAGGAGTGGAGAAACCTATCACAGGAGAGAGTACACAGAGTGATATCCAACATGCGCCGTTTAACAGTCATGGTGGCCCAACAAGATATTGACTTTAACGAAAGAAAGAAAGAAACACTGCAAAGAAAAAAGAACCTGACTCTAAACAAACAACGATTACTCTTTTTAATAATTTTCTTTTCAAGTGCAGTGAACCATGCAAACCTTTATCATGTTTTGTTGAACTTTTCTGTGCAATATGAATGTTTATATTTGTGTGCAATTTTGCAGTTTTTACTTTTGTACCTTGGAACAGACAAATGAATGTGTTCACTCATGCGTAAAGTTTCAATTTGTATTCACCCACCAAGTCGAAAGCCAATTAAATATCCTTTAATTTGATATATAATTTGTTTATTTTTCATAAAATCTTATATGAAAAATATGAACTTGAAAAAGTGTTCACTTTCTTTTTTTGCTGAGTGTATATCAAAATGGAACGTTCTTTATTTTGATTTTCTCTGCGTAATTTGTTCAAAATATTTGATTTCTAATAGCTACGTAGCTTATTAATGTATACTGATATCGTTAACTCAATTTTTATGGAAGGTGGATTCAGCGCCATTTGGAGCTAAGCTCTTCATATGAGTACTTAACGGGCTCATTAGTGAAATCACTTAATCGCGCCTCCCCATCCTCGCCTACTCTTTTTCTCTCTTCCCGTCATAAATCACCCGGAGCTGACTAGTTTATGATTGTGATAATGACTTCTTCTGAGGAAAAAAAATACGAAGCCTGACAGACAATAGACGAAAATGTAAGGGAAATATATGACGAGGTTAAAATTACGCTAAAGCATTCCCTGTCCATGCATTTCCTTGTAATAATAACCATGATAATGGCCAGTGTGGTCGCGGATTTGATCCGGCCGCGGCATCAGTCCGGGCAGTGCAATTTAGGGGGATTGTCCATGTTCATAGTTTTAGCCACCACATTTAATCAAAGCCACCACATTTAACTATAGCCACCAAATCTAACTATAGCCACCAAATCTAACTATAGCCACCAAATCTAACCATTATAGCCACCAAATATAATATATTCACCTGTAATCAGCGCTGTGCGTAGCACAGCGCTGTAACGATACGTCGCTCGAAATCTTTCGTTGATTTTGCGACGAGGTGAAAAATCAACTTTAAATGTAAAATGTTTACATTTTGTTTAGATCTAACCATGCATACAACCTCAACCTACCGTACGTCAGATATAATTTGGTAAAAAAGAAGGATAACTTACCTCAAATTGATGATTTATTACGGTAGTCCTTGTCGTATTCCCGTCGTATTCCTTTGATCGCTGCAATGATGACCCCGAAAACTCGTCGGCAAACTCATCCGGTAAGGTCACTCAATTCCGCGCCTAAGTGGCGATCGGTCGACTAATACAATACATGTATAAGCCAGGGACTGTACTCACTGTAAAGGGGTGTATCGCGCAAGCATAAATAGATAGTCGTAGCAAGGAGGTATGAGGTTAACGTCATACCTCCTTGGTCGTAGGTACCGTAGCATGCATTCAGACGACGAACTATCAATCGCTGTACAGAACGCGCACACATCCAGGCTCGTACGCCAGAAGCTTGACCTGCGACCTCACAAAAAATTCGGATACCATTTTCGTCACTACAATAATCTTGGCATTTCTAACGTAAATTTCAGTATCAATACAACGAATGGAGCCTCAGACATTTCACCATTTGGAACATTGAAGTCCATACATAACAGAATTCGAAAGTATGAACCCAGATAATAATTTTAACTATTATAAACTATGTTTGTATTAGTGTGTGTAACGTTATCCTAACGGTAAACACACTTCAGAATGCCAGGCGCCGTGCTACGCACGGCGCCTGGATAGGTTAATATTCACCAAGTTAGAGTTAGTGTTAGGGTTGGTTTTGTTCGCAACCATAATTTTGAAAATTGAAGTTAGCAACCCAAAAATAATATATCGGCAAGTCGGACAAAATCCGCGCGCGGATCTTGTCCGTCCGGACTTATTCCGCGGCCGGACCTTTTCCGCTCCCACACCGGTATATCATACCAAGCAATTCATCATGCTTACGATGCCAGTCTTCTGCATTAATGTTGCATTCCTTTTCTTTTCTCGTAAGAATATAAGTTGTTTATACAGTACATTATATTTGTTATCCTTGTATTTATTACTGTTTACTTTCGATATTTTGGAAATGTTCTAATTAGTTTTTATCCCTAATATATTTTTCATATAAATTCTAACTGTATTGTATTCATTCGAATATTCGACAAAATGCAGAAATAAAACCAACCGAAAAATGATCCTTGTCAACGAATTTACATTTAGCATTCTTCTCTTGGAAATCTTTTCTCCACTTGGTCAACGATATACCCAACGCACACCAACGCACACAGAGCCGACTCGACCCGATCCGATTGATTTGCAGTCGGATCAGCTCAGTACGCGTTGCCTCTGGTCAGGACTCCGATTTCGCCAGGCAGGAGCCAGTAGGAGGTCAGTCGAGGCCGATTCAACACGTTGAATCGGCTCCGACTGAGCCAAACCAACTCAGTCGGATCGGATCGAGTCGGCTCTGTGTGCGTTGGGCTTTAGACGGCATTCAAACCTGAAGGCCAATGCCAATTATAAAGACTATTACGTGGGAACAGCTTGATAAGGCACCATCCAGAGAACGACAAGACCACTGACACACTATATACATGATATAAGCAGATAAGAGAAATATGTTGTGTGAGTAAATATCGCTGGTCCAGCAATACTCACATGTAATGTCACCAAGATCGTCCCTTTGCTTGGCCCTCTATATAAATACCATATCGGTCATCTTTTCTATAAGGTTCAGCTAGGCGGGAGTTCTTACTCGTGTATCAAGATAAGCAGATAAGAAAATCAGGTGCGATGAACTCTATACTATATGCGACATTTGTACATGCACATAGTTATAGTTATCCATGCACGAATGTCTTATTCGAGGATTCCGGTTGGTTTTGATGACAACAATAATAGTATGTCTATATTATGCTCTGTGTGCGTTCCCAACGCCCTCTTCAACTGACGACCGGGTTACTTTAACAAGAAGTAAGCTTAGACGATCATGTTATAGAGGGTTCGGCGACGCTGGAGGTCTCAATTGTGTAACGAGATAACAAAATTATGTGCGATGTAATCTAGGTGACATTCGCACATTCACAAACAAAAATAGTGATGTATTTGTGAATTCACTTGTCACAAAAAAACATGGTGCCGTATCATTTCACCGCCTAAGTGGCGACTGTCTTCCGAGAGGGGGAAACCTCTTAGGAAACACGATCACATGCAGGCCCGAAGCCAGGTTTTTCCAAGGGGGTGGGGGGGGGGGGGGTTGTCCGTCGCCAAAAGTTTTCGAGGCCGAAGCCAAGACCGAGACCACTGGTTTGGTTGTGTAAGCAGGGAGGGGGAGGGGGTCAACAAGACCGATTGTTGCCCGAGACCACTGGTTTAGATGGCTGAGACCGATAAAAAGTGGACCTTTCTGACGCAACGCACCCCCCACCCCCCCCCCCCCCCTTTGGCTACGAGCCTGATATATACGAGCAAGGATATCTAACCTAGATATTAACCAAGCGACCACCATTGACGTAGCTGTATAAAGCGGGAGGGTGGGTATAGGTAAGGTCGGGTAGTTTTGTCACACCCATAACCCATGTCGATAATACAAATCTTTTTACATACAACCATTATCGGGTAATTAATAATTTAATTTGGTGAGGTCAATGGAAATTACCTATGTGTCAAATGTGAAAAATCACTATGAAAACAACTTGTTCGATCAGAATAATTATGTTCAGAAACGGCTGAATTATCATTAATGCATTAATACAACAACATTCTATCAGATAAACAATCGGTTTTCAATCAATACGCACACGTTAAATAAATTACTAAAATTCAGTTGAACCAGAACAGACTAGTACCTTTAAACGCACACCCAATGTAAACAGATATTAAACGGGTAAGGGCTTATACATAATATATTTTGCCCGTATAATTCGCAAATGAGACATTGTAAAAAACTAATCTGCAATCGAACTGAAGATAGCGAGTGCTATCGTTAAATCGATCATATAGCGTGTCCGATTTCGACTACTGAAATGGCGACTACTTTTCGGTCTTTTCAAAACAAGAATCAAACGCAAATCATGATACAGACGCGTTGTGATCTCCATTCATGTTTACAATATCACCTGGCTGTGTCATGGCTACCCCACGTTTGTTGTGAGCATTGATAGTTCATTCCTGATCAGCGTTCTGCCTATGGTTCATCGTTCTTCGAGTTCGTTTTCGTCTTTCTGTTCATCGTTTTGTAAGTTGCACGAACACTCAATACATTTTTCGAGTTCAACAAGAGTTTGTGAGTTTCATCAGAAGTTCTACGTGTTTTTATCTCAGACTGTGAATGTGTTTATGACAGTTAAGTGACTTTTTCGAGTTCAACAAGAGTTTGTGAGTTTCATCAGAAATTCTACGTGTTTTTTCTCAGACTGTAAATGTGTTTATGACAGTTAAGTGGACTTTTTCGAGTTCAACAAGAGTTTGTGAGTTTCATCAGAAAGTCTACGTGTTTTTTCTCAGACTGTAAATGTGTTTATGACAGTTAAGTGGACTTTTTCGAGTTCAACAAGAGTTTGTGAGTTTCATCAGAAATTCTACGTGTTTTTTCTCAGACTGTAAATGTGTTTATGACAGTTAAGTGGACTTTTTCGAGTTCAACAAGAGTTTGTGAGTTTCATCAGAAGTTCTACGTGTTTTTTCTCAGACTGTAAATGTGTTTATGACAGTTAAGTGGACTTTTTCGAGTTCAACAAGAGTTTGTGAGTTTCTACGTGTTTTTTCTTCAGTTATTACATGGTAATTGTCTCAATTCTCGTCTTTCTTTATCTCCCAGTCATGCGTGCGGTAAATTTCAGCCATGCGTCGGTAAATTTCAGCCCATGCGTCGGTAAATTTTTCAGCCATTCGTCGGTAAATTTAGCCATGCGTCCGGTAAATGTTTTTTACCGGACGCATGACTGGGAAAAAAGTTTGATATTCACATTTTTTTTTTGCACCCATTTTATAAAACAAATGTTGCACAGGCATATTTCGTGGATCGGTAAGAATTGTATGCACTCTTTTAACTTTGGAAATGGTCGAAAACCATTCAAAAGTTAATCTCGTGCATCCAATTCTTACCGATCCACTCATGCCCAGGGGGCGTAGACAACGGGGGGGATGAGGGGGATGCATCCCCCCCACCTCACAAGGTGGGGGTGATGACATGTACAATCATCCCCCCCAGGTTTTAGGGAAGGAAATTTTTTTTTTGTGTATCTATACGAGTGAAAAAGAAAACATTAGTTGTATGCATAGGCGTACCCAGAGGGGGGGGGGGGTTGGCGGTTCAACCCCCCCCCCCTCCCCCCCTTTGACAAAAAAATGGCTGTAAGGGGGGGGTTTGAACCCCCCTTTTCACATTTTAGCTGGTCTCGAGACTACTTTTAAGCTGTCTTGACCGTCTAAAACCTGGTCTCGACCGACTAAAACGTGGTAACAACCGACTAAAACCCGATCTCGGTACCAAAAATTGTCAAAGATGTTGAATGAACCTGGTCTCGGTCTCGAAAATTTTGAAAGTACTTTGTCTCGGCCTCGGAAAAAATGTACGGAAACCCCCCCCCCCCCCCCCCCCCCCCCACTGAGAGGGCTTTTTCAACTTTGAAGGAACCTGGTCTCGGTCTCGAAAATTGTGAAAGTACTTGGTATCGGCTTCGAAAATTGTTTACGGAACCCCCCCCCCCCCCCCCCCACTGAGAGGGGTTTTCATCTTTGAAGGTACTTGGTTTTGGGCGCAAAAATTATGAAAGTACTTGGTCTCTGCCTCGAAAAAAATGTACGGACACCCCCCCCCCCCCCCCCCCCCCCCCCCCCCCCCCCCCCCCCACTGAGAGGGGTTTTCAACTTTGAAGGTACTTGGTCTCGGGCTCTAAAATTGTGAAAGTACTTGGTCTCGGCTTCGAAAAAAATGTACGGACACCCCCCCCCCCCCCCCCCCCGGTGAACTGAACGGCAAATCATCCCCCCCAGGTATAAGAACCTGTCTACGCCACTGCTCATGCCTGTGCATCATATATTACCTAATTGCCTACGGGAACCGGGTGGCTCCTGTATTAACTCCGTGGTGATCGCAAATGCTAGTAGCCTATGGGACGGGTTATGAAAGGGTGTCATTTTCTAATCATTTTGAAATGTGCAACAGATTAGTCTTACACAGTAATCAATTCAGTAGTAATAGCAATCAACAACAAGTAAGTCTGTAGCAGTTAACATACCGTCATGTTCAAATGACAATTATAGCGACTATATTTTTGTGTGAAGTTTTGAACAAGTTGCATTGTAAATTGCAAGTTGTATCACAAAAAAAGCAAAAAACAAAACAAAACACTAACGAGTTAAATACAACAAATTTGACATTATTCTCTAAATATATCAATATTAATGTTTCTCCGTAGGCTAGGCCTAGACAAGCATAGAGCTCACCATTAATATCATAGACGTACCGTGCATGATTTCTTCAGTTCAAGATAACAAGATTATATTCCCAATGTCATTGGAAATTATTATTTCACTATTAAATCCCTCATTGGCAATGAGGGATTTAACAGTGAATACATAATTTTGTTCAGTTTAGATAAAGTTGTTTGCTAGCATCTGCTAGATCTCCATCAACTTAAGTCGTCTCGATTCGCCCACATTGGGCTCTGTCGAGTTCATCGATTGCTGCTGTGTACAGAATCGCGCCCCTCTGTGGAAGCGTGCCCTCTTCGGTCGGAACGAGTTGACCAACATCTCGCGGTAACTTCTACCGCTGAACGCGTACACGAACGGGTTGAGCGCAGAGTTCGAGTACGCGAGGCAGAGCGAGAAGAACGTGAAGTGCATCAGGTGCACGCTCCGCATCGCCTCGCTGCTGATGTGGAACGACGTCGCCAGGTTGATGGCGTGGATCGGCCCCCAGCACACGCCGAAGAGGATGACAACGAGTAGCGTCATGCGCGTCACCTTCCACCGCTTCTTCCGCTGCGCCTCGGACGCCATGCTCGCCAGGTAGAAGCTGCTCCACACCGTGCGTAAGATGCGCATGTAGCAGTAGGTCATGACGAAGAACGGCAGCACGTAGAGGATGAGTTTGGCGTAGACCTGGTAGGCGCGGAACGCGAAGAGCCACCGCTCGCTGTTGACACCGCCCCCGGTGTAGCCCCGAGCGCCGCAGAACTTGTCCCCGTGGAACGGATCGCTGTGCACCTCCATCAGGAACATGGCCGGTATGTGCAGGATGAATGAACCTGAGGAGGCGAGATAAGAGATAAGAGATACAAGCCATGAGCATAAGATATATTGGGATCGGGAGGAGAGGATGAGGGAAGGCGGAGGAGAAGACGTGAACGTCAAGGGTGAGAAGGCTGAACCTGTCCCATTCACACCATTAGTTCGTTGTCTCTGTACACAGTATGGGAGTACTCAGGTAGTGGTCGCTCTGAACTTCCATCAGAAACATTACCGGTATATGAACCTGAGGAGAGGAGATGAGAGACAAGAGGTCATGAAAATGAAACAGAAAGGGATCGGGAGGATGGGATTTAATTTTATTTTTACAGGGCAGAGGGAGAGGACGTGAACGGGGAGGTCGAGAAGGATGAACCTGCCCCACTGGTTCGCAGTCTCTGAACTGGAGTTCTCAGGTTGTGGCAGCTGTGAACATCCAGCGACATGGTCGGTATGTGCAGGATGAGTGAACATGAGATTGCAGGATAAGAGATAGAAATAGACATAAGCACACAGAAAATGAGTGGATGATGGATGAGGGATGGGGATGATGTGATTAGGAACGGCGGAGTATAGGACTTGAACGAGGAGGATGAAAAGTCTAGGAATTTGAGTCCTCATATTTTGGTCGTTGTGAACACTTCCACAGAAACATGGCTGGTATGTGCAGGTTGAATTAACCTGACGAGGCAGGATTAGAGAGCACACGTACAGAAGTTGAATGGATGATGGATGAGGGATGGGGAGGATGAGATGAAATGTGGAAAAGCGGAGGCAACGACATGAACGAGGATGATGAAAAGTCTCTGAATTGGAGTCCTCAGGTTATGGTCGTTGTGAACTTCCATCAGGAACTTTGCCGGTACGTGCAGGATGAATTAAGACGAGATGGAAGATGGTAGATCTTGAAGAAGAAAAAGGGAGACAGAGGGCAAGGTGGAGAGGAGGGTGAGTATGATCAACATATTATCCCCAATGAGGTTGAGTGTGTTGATGTGCACCTTCATTACGAACATGAAAAGATAAAAGAGCTTGGGATAACAACAACACTTACAAGAATTAAAAACAAGAAAAGTAAAAACAAGGCATCAAGATTGTGTAATGCAGATCACAAACACGGGTATGATGGACTAGATGTGGGACAAGAGGAGGGGGTGTAGAAAGGAATGGAAATGCGAAAATAAAAAACAAAACGGATACATGTCCGGGATGACAGATCAAGACATAACTGCAACAACGAAAACAGTTATTTGGGATAGAGCTGAAAACATGATGAAGATGGCGATGAAGTAGGAAGGAGGAGAACGAGGGGCTGGAGAAAATGAGGGCGACGAGGATTAGGAGGGTGTGATAAGAAGGAAAGATAAGGAGAAGGAGGAGGAGGAGAAGGAGAGGAGGAGGAGGGGGAGGAGGAGAAGTAGGGGGAGAAGGATCAGCAGGACAAGGACTAAGATAATTGCATGATGCAGGGGAAATCTATGTTCAGTATTCAGTTTAGACAAGAACTATCGGGCATTAATATTCACGAAGACAATATCAAAACTATAACATTAAATTTGTTTACAAAGAATCGATTGAGCAACATGAGGATGAGGATGAAGAAGACGGGGGAGGAGGATATGTTGGCATAAAGACTGTCGTATTGCAATCATCTTTGCATACATTGTCTAGGACTGACATTCAGAGAGTACAGCACGAAACCTTATACTGTTCATACGACGACCTTTTTCGACTGATATACATGATACCTATTGCTATTGAATTTCACGAGACATTATAAAGGAGTGATAATTTGTATTCTAGTTTTGGTTTCTTTGACATTGATTGAAATGCGATATTTCCATCACGGAATACGGATAATCTATAAATGTCGGCCTTTCCCATACAGACATTTTACTCAAATCGAGCTTGTTTTCTCCTCTATTTTGATTTTTTTTTAGTACCAGGTTTGGAGTGAATCAATGAAAATAAAGTCATTTGAACATAGTGCTGATAATATAAGTACTTATAGGATTACGAGTAATTTAATAATTGGTACACGCATTGTTACTATGATAATAGTGGGAATATTAGACGCTGTTTTTTGTCCATAAGCCTTATATTTAAAACTTAGGTGCCTCAGGCGACAATCTGACTAATGGGGCCTGTTTTTGTCAATTCACGTTCTCTTGGTTATACACGCATTATGTTTTACCCAGACAAAAAAAACACCTGTGACAGGATTTGTACTTCTATACATGATATGACACTCAAATTCTTCCTATATTTGGAAAAAATAATGGACCATTCACTTGAATGACAAGGCTACAAGATTGAAAAATGGTTTCTATGCACGGATTCGGATACTATCGCAAGCATTCTAGGAGGGAAATATATAATAGGAATTAGAAAACTTGAACACGATAATTGTAGAGTTCATATATGTAAAACTGATTCAACCATTTTTGATATTTTCATATAAAATGCTCCCATCATCATACAATACAACATACTTATCTCTGAAATGATACATTACTGATTTTTTTTTTTATCAAGACGTAGTTTAGAGGGTATGATTAAAACTATCACAATTTGTCTTATTATTGTCATTGTCATCACATGTATCTCAAATTGGTACAAATATCTGTACCGTTTTTTTGCATGTACACTCTGTATACAGTTGCCTTGACAACGAAGACCGTCATAATTATTGTACATGTACATAATAACCGGTAGTACAAGGCTTAAATTATTATGAAGTTTTACTTGCCGTGTCACGATTTCACTTTAACGTATTCGTGCACACGCAGTTGGAATACTTAATTATTTAAGTACACTCCTCTTCTAGTGAAGAAAGAATAACTGGATTGAAAACTATACATTGTGGTATATATTTGATTGGGGGAAAGAAAAAAAAAGTAACTGTTTATATTTGGAAGACAAAAACAAAATCTGAGCTTGCCAGTTCTCTATTAATGAACGGATAGTAATGTATTTGAGGTGCCTCTTTGTGCAAATGAATGCATCACGTAGCATATCTTCAGAATATGCACTCTGAAATTCAATGGTCAATGTGACGCCTAAGGAACCGTCTTTTTCTAGATGATTTTATCCTGATTATATTAGTTTGCCTTTCGCAACAGATGAATAATACATTTATTTTGAAATTGGTGCGTCGAATACAATTATTTTATGTCCTTGTTAAAACACAAGCTTTGCATTTTTTTGGTATTCCAAAGAGATATATTGTAGATCTTGTTTCAAAGCTGACGTAAATAAACCCCCAAAAAAGACTTGATTACGTAATAACCTGGCAGTTTCTGTAGATTGTGAAATACAATTTTTCCTTTATGTATCCTTAAAGAAATGACATTCTAAAAACGTAGTTACCGATTGAACCCATTTGTGAATGTTCGAGGTAATTCAATATTCAATATTTTATTTTATTCGTCTCGGGTTAAAAAAAATCACAATTCTTAATATCAACATTATAACATCAGAAAGCATTAACATACTGTATATACAGCGTAAAACACCGTTATACATATTAAAATCAAGAAAGGGCATGTGAGTGGCGAGCGAGATACAGAAAAAAAAAGAATATGGATAGGGGAAAAGGCAAAAGGAGAGAAGATGAGAAAGAGAATAAAAGGGAAAAGGAGAAAGGCAGTAGGAGAAAGGGATACATTAAGACATAAGAGCTACATGTATAATACATTCATATGAACAATCTCGCTGGATATTAGTAGGTTCTGCGAATGTTTTGTTGCAGTTTACAAAGATTCAAACCAACTTTGCTGGAAGAAAAATTGCAGTAAAATATATATACATAGTAATAAGTGGGCAGTTTAAGAATGACATAAAACAGAGGTTAGTAGCAGTGTTCGATCTAAGTAATTGATTACCCGTGTCGAATGAAAACAAAAAAACAATTGAAACTTTAAAAAATAGTTCACCTCCAAAAATGAGCAGTTATACAGTTTATCCTGCGATAATCATGACAATAAAGTATATTTTAAAGGCAAAGTTTACCCAATCATCATATATTTCGGCAGACTGTATGGGTGAATCGAAAACAATTTTAGAACTTTAAAGCAGGAGTTTGAGCACTTTTTTTTTAGATTATCTAATCAAAAGTAATGTTTTTTGTGCAAAGTTCTGATTTAAAATGTTGCAAACTGCCCACTTAGGTGGCTCTCTGCTAAATCGGATGTCACAATACAACAACTAAACATTTCATATAATTTCATTTCTCATGAGAAGACATCTTCCCACTATGTTAGAGCAAAGTTGATTTTGCATTACTTATCCAACTTGCTCATCGATCATCTGATCTAGTGAGATCCAAGAAGAGTAACACGTCTATGTTTAAAGTCAGTGGAGGATTGTTCTGTCGTGGCGTCACACATTCTGGCAGGGTGTTATCTAGAGAGGGCGACATACAGATTAAAACAAAACTTGGCAAAAGCCTAAGTCTTGAATGGAAAATTTCATCAAACTTACAATGGTGGTTTCTGAAATTGCTATCCTTTCATTCAATCAACACTAACGATTAATGCTTGGGAAAACTTCACCTTTAAATTAGTAATTACTCACCTAACCAAATGAAAACGTTGATGGCGTTTGCGCGACTGACGGACCGTGAGTGGAGGGAATGTATCGGGCGGAGGATCACGTGATACCTATCCGCTGTCATGGCAACTAGGGTGGCGCAAGAGGCTTGGACGGTAACCTGTTAAAATGACAAAGAGAACATAACATGATATGAGTATACTAACAAACTAGTGTAAAGTGATTCATAAATGTTGACAAAAGTCAATCAAAATCACTTGGATCGTTTACATTTTGTAGTTAAATTAAATGATTTTGTTTTGTTTTATATTTCAAAAGCTCTCCCTACTTTATGGAAATGAATGAAAAACTTTCTGCATGAACGCCTTTTGATTATAGCCAAAATCAATGGGCTCCATGTGATACAATCTGACATCGATTTCCAACTTTTCACAAGATAACAACAGTGTTTTTTTTTTATGAAACAGAAACCATTCGGAAGAATTGTATGTCCAATGTTATTGGTATATGTCGGAATTCTCAAATATCACTTTTGAACAAAAGATCGATATTTATTGAATAGTCGGAATATACTTTTATTTTAATACAACATTTCCCCAAAATTGTACAAATCTATTGCTTATTAACTATTAAATGAAAAAATACTTTTTGTGTGTGTGTTTGCCTGTTTTGTTTTTGTTTGTTTGTTTGTGTGTTTTTCATGGGGACATCAGATTATTCTAATTAATCATCATGTTAGGAGGCGTACATCTATAAAATGAGAATGAATTGTGTAATAATCACTCTGAGAACAGTGATTATCTTTTTATGAAATTATGCATAATCTTTTTACGAAATTGTGAAATGCTATACCTCTGCCTATCGCTAGCATTTCTCTAAGAAATTAATGCGAGGCTCGATTTCCCTTTAATCCCCTCTCAATATCACATATCCCAATGCAAGATTCTCAAGTTCTCCTTTCCTAAAAATGTGTCCTACTAAGTACCAACTCTTACTGAAGTTTCCCCCCGCAGCTCTTGACCCCACACGCCACTGTGCACGTGTCGTATTCTCAATCCAGTAGTAGCGTACTACTTTCAGTTTATTTTTTTCTCAACTTTCCACGGTTTCGACAAGCAAAAGTTGAAACTCGTTTTGGGGTAAATTATGTCAACTTATTCAATCAAACACGCTTTGTCCTTGGAAGATAACCGTATCACATTATACTCTGTAGTATTTTTCGAAGCGTCGAAACAAGTCGTTTTCCCTCTCAAAATTCATCCAAGCTCCGTCGTCACGGTCGTGGAGTGGACCGAAGGAGGCAAGTGAAAGTCCTTGGGGTAAAAACGGTAAATCGCTCCTTCGTCCTTGAGTTGCTTTGAGTCGCACACTAGCTTTGTCTGATATACTAGGAGCTTCTGAGACAGGGGTGCGGCTGCGCGGGGGGGGGGGGGGGGGGGGGGGTGGCGGGGGTGTTGGAGTCATATATACTTCTATGGGCGGGGTCGGAGCACGTACCTCAAAAAGTAATGTTACCAAAAAAGAACAAACATGAGCGGAATATCTTTTTCAAAAAGGTCAATTAATACAAAGAGTGAGCCCGAAATCAAACGTCCCCTCCCAATTCTTCGAGCAAAATATCATCCATGCAGTTCTTTTTGGCTTATAAGAGGGGGGGGGGGGGGGCAACGTAGCCCATTTCGGCCAATAAAAGCTCATTTTCAGGGGAAATTAGTGCATTTTGCTTGGAGACAAGAAGGATTTTCCTGAAACAAAATTACCTCACCTCCCCCTGCCCTCCCCCTTATACTGTAGATATACCACATAAAATTGGCATTATGCTCACGCCTCTTTCTACACGCCAACTTGAACACTTGTCTACACTGGAAGATGAGTTTCACTACTTTGTTTGAAAACTAATATACTTTACATTCAAGGACAATTATGACGTAGCTCCCAACTTAAAGGTAGTTCGGACTCGTAAATTTATAAGAAGCGCGGTACCATCTTGCGAACGCCTTGCACATGGCGCGAAAAGCACATAAAAAAGCACGTAAATCATGTTCAATGTTGATTTATACAGTGCGCGCAATCTCAGTAGCCTAATTGAAAAAGGCGAAACGAAGTACAGCGCGTATAGCATCTCCATGCATGGTCGTTGTTTTCTTTTTCGTAATCAAGTTTATTTGGACAAAGAAGATCGTATTACCATTAAGGTATACAACCCCAGCGCTCTGCTATCACAAATCTTAAATTCATTACAGTCATCGTCATGCGAGCCTTGAGAGATCGTATAGACCTATCAAATTCATGCGAAATAATTATTTAAGATTCTATAGTTAATGGTTGATTTTAAATTGCAATTTTTTCTCGCAATTTGGACCAGTTTTCATCGAATAACTTAATTTAAATCAGCAATTAAAAGTGTAAAACAGTTTAATAAAGTTCACATTGTTATCTACGTAACATTTATACATGTCACAACGTCCTCGGGGATTTTAACACCACAATAACTTCTACTTTGAGGGCTAAGGTATACACATCATATAATGCTAAAGTGAATGGTTTTTACGCAAATACCAATAAAAGGAATTACCGATTCGAGAAAAGTGCGATTTTACCTGCTATAAAGTAATAGTTTCAATCGTATTATTCAAAACTACATCCTGATATCCAATAAGTGAGGTATCACTTGACATAATTGTGTTGTATTATGAATTAGATTGAAATATGTATCTTAAAGGGGACCATCAGGCAAAGAACAACATACAAGTATATGTTTTGGTACCGTTTTGCAAAGGGTTGTGTAATTCATAAACAATGCAATTAATTACCACCACTTACGGAACCATTATTATTTCATGGTTCCGTACGCGCAAAACATTTGCGAGTGCGCCAATTCTATTCACGCGTACGTTTGGAGACAATAGAATCCTGGACGATTCGTTCGCTCTGGACAAAGGTACCTAGTCTTCGTACATGCAGACCCATGAATGCATGCTTAGAACGCATGCATTTTCCAATTATAAATTTTTTCTGGAAACATAATTTTTCTGAACTTGATGATGGAATGGACTACTAAAGATGTTTTCCTTTCGTTTATAAGAATAGTATTTTTGGTTGGTAGTACCCTTTAAACAATTACAAAATGTCTTTTTCGAGTTTTGCTGATAATTATGTGCAGACTTGTACCATACAATGATACACACCGCCAATAATTGATTTCTTGCTATTATCGACTACATGTATCTCTCGTTCAGGAGTGGCTTTTGAAAATACCCGCGGGAAAAGCATGTCATTACCCAATGTATAGGACGTTTAATTTAAACAAGATAATTACTAACCCATCTCTCGCGGAAACTTCGTCTCCGCAAGATTAACTCCAGGTGATTTTTGACTCATATGGGAATTACAAGATCTATGGTAGCCTTTTTTAAAATATAGTTTTGCGTCTTAACGTCAGAATGACTACAGGGACAGAGGCTCTTTACTTACAGAAAGGGACAAGGCATCGATATAAAAAAAAAATATCAATGTGACAAGGGCGTATAATGTCTATTTATACGCTAATATGTACAGGAAACAGGAAGACAAAAGGGCGCCCACACACCGTAAGCCGCGTTTCGATCGTGTGCTAGCCTTCACTCGCCAGGCGTTCCTGACCTTCAGAATGATGCGAGGGCTTGTCAAAGGGAAACGTTATGTATATCATCTTGAATGTATTCACTCCAGAACGATTCTATGAGAATTATAAGTTATCTAGGATAGAGTTTTTGTTATTATTATTAAAGGCTTCGCATCTGTATGTCAGAATGACCATAAATTATATAAGGGGAGAAGAAGGGCGCCCACACACCGCAAGCCGTGTCTCACCTTCGCTTGTGTGATGCCACAACTTCATCATGTGCAGGGGTGTAGCTACAGGGGGCCTGGGGGCGGGTGCCCTCCAACCTAGCTTTACGCTTCTGGGGGTGTTTCACAAAGATCCTAAGTTGAACTTATCTCGAAGTTGGACTTAACTATTATGAAAAGCCATTTGTAGCCTTGGATACAATATTACTCAAAAGCAAAAAAGCAAGAATTTCAGACTTTTCATAAAATGTTGCATCAAGAACATGAAATCTCCTTGATTAATAGAAAATATTAATGATTTGAATCAACATTCTATGCCTTTTAAAAAGGACTTTTACGGGAAAAAATTCAAAGAAACTAATTATGGCTTTCCATACTTTTCAGTCCAACTTAGAGTTAAGTTCAACTTAGGATATTTGTGAAACACCCTCCTGATCATGTGATATACTACTCTCGTCAGTCCTTTCTGAAGTAAGATAGACATGAGGCCTTGTCAAGGGCTAGATAAGAGCAGCGCCCACATGTCGCGATGTGGCTGTCAGGGCCCATATTCATTTTGTTTAAACCGCTTGCTTAGTTCCATGCTAATCATACATTTCAAATGGCATAGTTTAAAAGTGATAACGTTCATTCGTATATATGCATTGACACTGTAGCGGTTAAACGTGATATTGCACAGTCATGTCGATCATTACAGCAATTTCGTGGACAAACTATAATCAGCGTGGTCAGCATCCCAGAATAGCCCTTCAGAAGTTCTGACCACCTGATCTTAATCCTGCAGGGGACAAACGTGATGCAATAAATAGCTATAGGTCTATTTTGGGGAGAGACTCGTGCCTCGTATGGACGTACACATACATGTACGTACGAGCACGTTTTGCCGTAAGGGGTTGAGGCTATTTCGCCCTATTAATCCTTCCTGTTTACCGTTCGAAAGTAAAAAATCACCATTTAAAATTATTTTGTTGGTAAACAAAACAACAACATGGTCAATCTTAGGCCACCAGTTGTTGCATAATAGTCTTATAAATGAAAGGTAATCCATTCCTAACGAGTATAATTGCAAAACTAATCACCATAATAAGGTACCTGTGCTCATGGGTCTAAAGAAGAAGACTATCTATAATTGTCTAAGACGTACGCGTCTTCCGTGGTTCTATTGTCTCCAAACGTACGCATATATAGAATTTGCGCACTTGCGGATGTTTGCCGCATACGGAACCATTAGGCCCCGTTGGTTCCGTTTTGATGGTGATAATTGTATTGTTTATGAATACACAACCCCTTTGCAAAATGGTGGGCATTCATTTAATATCAAACAACGTTACCAAAACGTATAAGTCTGTGTTGTTCTTTGAGTGGTGGTCCCCTTTAAAGTGTCATGGGGAGGCGCCATGTTCTACGCACGCCGCGTGCGCTCTGTACTTTGTAATGCTTGAGACGTACTTGCGCGAGAGTATGTTGCGCTCACACGTACGATCCGCCGTATACAGGGTGGCCCAAAAAAAACGGAACGGGGCACTTCCCGAAATAAAGTAACACATGTATTATGTCCATCTGATAGAGTGTCTT
Organism: Echinarachnius parma; assembly: GCA_037951105.1. NCBI lineage: Eukaryota > Metazoa > Echinodermata > Echinoidea > Clypeasteroida > Echinarachniidae > Echinarachnius > Echinarachnius parma. The sequence continues at coordinate 106,932 of JBAMJV010001458.1, forward strand.
TTCAAATGAACAACGATACCAAGAACAGTCAATTTGGTGGTGTAGTTTTTGTTTTAGGGCCCTGTGAGTGACACCATGTCAGGTTCTCTTTTTTGTCAATTTGTATTGAGCCAGCGCTTGATGAATAGCACGAACCGCCGTTCATATCGTTGAGCATCGCGCACTATCGTTAGTGTGCACTCAGCCGTGTGCCGAGAGAATGGGCCTGGTCGCTGAATGGTATTACGGGCAAGGAGTGCGGTTAAACTGGCATTGACTAGGTCGAAATCGACATAAATCGGCACCTGACATGGTCTCACTCACTGCGTCCTTAAACAAAAACGACCTGACCAAAATTACTGTTCTTGGTATCGTTTTTCATTGGAAAGGACACCCTATCCGATGAACATAAACATTGTGGTATTATATTTTGGGAAGTGCCCCGTTCCGTTTTTTTGGGGCCACCCTGTATAGAGGTCATAGCGAGCGGCTGCTCAAATCGCTTTCTTGATGTACCAATACAGTCCGTTTATTATAGAAGAAACGGCAAAGGGTGATGTATGGATCAAGTTTTTGGTCACTCAGAGAAAATCAGAATAGGTTGTCAACATCAAATCGATTTTGCATGAGCTTGAGGCAGCCAGAGTAGACAGCATTGGCGTGATGTGGTCTAGCTGATTGAGAGCCACGCCACTTATTTGGGGCAGGCTCTACTTATAAATTAATATTTACTTTCCATTTTTTCTCGTTTGTATTGTTTTGTCAAATGATTGGGTTGGCACGTGCCCCTCCCCTCCCCAAGTAGCTAAGCATAAACACATAGCAATATCGGATGCCATCTCCCCAGTCTAGAATATATTCTAGGGCGTAGGTGGGGACCAGAATTTCCACAAAAGAGGCAAATGGGAAAGTGCCCCCTCTTTCTCCATTTGGCCCCTTGGGTATATGATTTTTGAATGTGTATAATACATTTGGGGAGGCAAACGACGTAGCGCTCAGATTTGCCTGCATGCTATTGGCAGGAAGATTTGTGATTGTACAAAAAGGTAATCGATGTATAAATACTGAATATCGGATGTTAGATAGTTATTGATCTCTTTACGCAAGGCCTACGCAATATTAAGTGACCTTTAACAAAGGTTCAATGCGGCTGCGTTAACTCTGTGCGCTGTCGTTTGTGTAGCTTTACAACAGAAGATGCACCGCATCATTAATTATAATCGGAAATTATTTTTGTTTAAATATAAATATGGATCATTAAATAAATTAAAGGGGACCAACAGGCAAATAACAACACAATTTTGTCTGGGTACCGTTGTGTGATTTTAAAAAGATGCCCAACACTTTGCAAAGGGTTGTGTAATTCATAAAACAATGCATTTAATTACCACCACTTACGGAACCATTATGGCCTCATGGTTCCGTACGCGCCAAATGTATGGGAGTGCGCCAATTCTATCCCTGTGTACGTTTGGAGACAATATATTCACGGACGATGTGTTCGACCTAGACAAAAGGTAGTCTTCGTATGCAGACCCATGAACGCATGTTTGTAGTATATGGTGATTATATGATTTTTCTGGAAACATATTTTTCTGAACTTTTTGTTGGAATGGACTACTAAAAACGTTATCTTTTATTTATAAGAATTATTTATGGGTGGTGGTACCCTATAAATAAATAATAACTATTCCTAGAAGATGTCGATCGATATTGATCTCTTTACAGGGTCATCTACAACAATGAACTCTAAATTGGGTCAATTCCGGGTGCGTTAACCGTTCCGCTGTCACTGCAGGTCAGGTGCATATTAATACCAAACAATACACCGCATTACAAAAGTAGATCTGGTACCAAAATTGGTGTGTAAAACGTTAAAGTGGACTTCCACACGATTTCAAGCTTCTAATGATTGAAAGACAGATATTCTAGGTCAATAAACACATTTTGTGTGAAAAAAAGGATGATTGTGGGTTCTTATAATTGGCTTTGAAATTCTAATGACACAAATTCGCGAGCGAGCTTGTTCTATCCCACAATGCACCAATTTGTGACGTGCGACCCTCACTATGCGCCTATCTATGTTTTTACACTGCAGCGAATGTGTTCTTTTGATCGGACCAATACAATGCTCGATCATGAATAGTTTAGTCCACGATGCGCCACTCAACCGTGCCTTTGAGCATTACTGCATTGTTGAACCGTTTGAAAATACTTGCCTGCCCGAAATTGTAACACGTTTGGCTTTCATTGGAATTTGAATAGACACAAAGTCCTGTAAACGTGGTTATTGAATTTCCTGGCTCTGCATGGCCGGCTATTATGAATGACACATGCAGTGATCACAATGCAGTGGCACCGGATTCAAGCCTACTCAAGAAATTGAGCAAAGTGAGGGTGCTACGTAAGGGTCTCATGATTGTGTGCAGTAAATTTAATTATTTCCTCAGAGTTAATGACATTAGACAAATCTCTTAGAAATCAACCAAAGAGAGTCAAATCCTGAAAATATTCAAGCACATCCATAGATTTATTTCCAATATACTGTACTTTTTAAAAACTCGTCCGGAATTCTCCTTTAATTGCGAATGGTCAGTTTGACCAATCTCCTTGATGAAGACCCCGGTTTAAGATCAGGTGGTCTAGACGGTCTAATCAGGGGTGTTACGTCGGTGGCCATCCATCAAAAATAATTATAAATAGTATTCGACAATAAGCGAATCTAACAAACGTCTGGTTGTACTTGATATAGCCTATATATGTCGCTGAGAAATAGCCACGGGTCCGTTAGTAACGGAAACACTGGGGGGCATCTACAAAGTATACGTACGCAGGGAGGGGGGGGGGGGAGATTAAAGCTGATGCGTACGCTCCATTCAACCACGTGTATAACAAGTGCGTACAGGGGGGGGGGGGGGATTAATTTCGGACCACAAATTGCATACGTACCTTGTAGATGGCCCACTGGCACACTGATGGGGGCTCAGGGGGGGGGGGGGGTAAATCCCACCCCTCTTTCCCACATATTAAATCAGTTATGGCTAATTATTATTGATACACTGTTTTGTGAAGGACCACATTTCATTATTCATGACATTGTGTTAAAACGCACATGTTTGTGGTCAATACCAACAATTCCAAACGGTATCTACACATGCATGTCGACCGTAGAAGGCGGTTACCACCCCCCCCCCCCCCCCCCCTTCCCGCACTTCCTAATGAAGGATTTCTCGCTAAACTCCCTCCTCATAAAACAAAATATCACACATGGAAATCCATGCAATTAGCAGTGTGGATATGCAGGGTCTGATGGCCAGGGTAAAAGGGAGAGGTGAGAGGGTTCTATAGCCAATGATTTATTTGATGCATTTCGTTATTTAATTGCATAGAGGTAACACGAGGATAGGGGAAAAGGTTTTAAAAATCTCTTTAAAGGTGCAGGTGCTCCCACCTCCTATCCACTCAATTAACTGGCTCTCTACCTTAGATCATGTGTTCATCTGCGTCGCGAGAAGAGGGGCTCTTAAAGGGATCTAGTTACTTTGTTGATAAGTGCAACAAGTGATGAGTGATTAATAAAATGTGTATTGGTACGATCTGATATGTCCAAAAACGTTAATTGGATGTTATTTGGCTGAGATATGAGCGAAAATGCAAAGTGATAATGTATTATTACTTAATTTAATTTAAGTTATTACACTTACTTTGTACACGGCTTAAAATATCCCGTAGATAGTTTAACATCCGAACACTTCAATCGTAAATATCTTTTGAACGAAATGGAAATTTGAAGAAAAAAATTCTGAAACCTGTCCCATGCTTTTATTGTTAAAGTGACACAGGTAAAGTGTCTAACTCCACGAAAAATACTTGGAGCTTCCTCGTTTCTCTTCTGTCGTGTTGTTTAGCTTATGGTAAGAGAAGAATAAAATAGGGTTCAGTTTTTTTCAAATGTCCCTTTAGTATGAAGATAATTATCATTGAAAATCATTATTTCTAAAGCGTTAATCAACGCAATTGAAAAAAAATACAATTGTCTTAGCTGAGAACGTCCGCATGCAGCACCCGTGAGAACATTCTGGAGATTGAACTTTGAGCCGAGCGAGTTCAAATTCCATGAATTATGTACTACGTGTGTAAATATACACGGGTGCGAATATCTCAAACGGATCATTCATTACTGCGACAATTCCATGACAAGCCATCAGTATTCGGTGATAAAATATGAACTCAATATTCGTTTTTTTCACTAGGTAAACAGTGTTCGTTTTCTTTCAAACTTTTACAAATCTTTCAATTGTATTTTACAATGATATTGATGTAGGATTGAAGTCTCAAATGTCAGTTTGTGCAATATCTGACACTTTACACGGATCACTTTAATATGAATACAACACGGTATGAGGGAACCACTAGAGTTCCAATTAAGTTTTGAGGATTTTGAAAAATGTTACTAGATCCCTTTTAAAGGTATGGTGAAATCCCGGCTTTGATTCAGATTTATAGCTTTAAATATGTGCCTATATTGATATACCACACTCTTTTTTTCAAAGAAATCCTTAAGTTGGGCAAAAAATGTAAATTTCATGCAACTATTTTGCTTGTTTACGCATCGGCGTTCCATGCTGCTAAAAAAGTTATTTATAGCGGAGCGGGAATGTGCGCACGTGCAACCTGGATCATGACATCACAAGCAGGACCGCAACACGGAGGAACGTGCATGGTTTACATGCAGAGCCTATGACTTGCTAGTAAAACAAACTCGTTTTTGCTTGTAAATTGAGGCTTAACTGAAAATTCCTAAGAAATGAATTATAGCAGCTTGCAGCAACACATCTGAGTGTAGATCGTCCATGACATAAACTTTAACAAATGTTTGCAAATATTGAAACAAAATCGAAATAATATCTCTCTGTCAACGTGAGTATTGCATTCAACGTGTACGTCTATGACCGAGCTATACTGCGATTGCCTGCATGTGACGTCACAAAGATGACGTAATTTTTCTTCGCCCGGACTAAATTTTTTTTACGGGGATTACTAAAGTGAATTTAAAAGTTGATTTTTTTATTTTAATGGGTTTTCCGACGCGGAAAATATGTTTTTATTAGTAATCTTCATGGAAATCTACCTTAGACACAGTAAAACACAATTTTTAGGTAGTTTTCTTGTCAGCCAACCTTTAAGCCCGAGCCCTCCCCCCTCAGGCATTTGTTTGTTGTCGTTGCTTGTTGGCTTTTATTTGGGGTCTCTGAATAGCTAAAATGCGTTATATTCTTGGCTAAATTCCTGGCTACTCCAATGATCATATTAGTACATATATACAACGTACATTCGGAGAATCAACATGACATATTACGTTTCTTTTAGGCTTTCAGTATAATCCAATTTTCCAGTCATCAGTCATGTGTTTTTTTCAAATATCAATTGTCCTTTATTTTCCTCGAATCATGTGCCTGCGTTGCGTGGGTGGGAGAAACAAACAACACTATTATCTTACTTGCCTATGGGAAATAACATTCTGCAATAAACGACGGTCGGTATTATTACTGAAATATTATGACTAGAATTCCGGTAACTACTGTAATCATTACTAAACCGTAAACATAATAATTAATAAGTATACATTCCCAATGAACAATGAACTTTGGAATGAATAATTGGAAAGAAAGTGTGGCTAAAAAATGAATTCTAGTTACTAATTGACTAAAGCGTGTATGTTATCATTAAAAAAATTAATGTTATGGTAATCAATCAAACAAGCTTGAATTGTATGGAGAAACGTTAAAGAGATAACTCAGTTTGAGTTTACAGGGCGCTTCGAGGAATTATCTGTTTTGGTGAGGTAATGCAAAAATAAGTGTAAAACTTGAAGAGAACATAATTGTAACCAGTTCAGGACTGGTTCCGAAAATAGTTTTTAGTTAACATGGTTAATAACATTCTATTTGACCGAAACTTTACTTTCCCTTACTAACTTTCGTTAGTTTAGGAATGTGTTAATTCAAGTAGCCGCCGTTAACGCACGAGGGCGCAAACATTTTGGACGCCTTGATTTTTTCAACATATTCAAAGACTACAAATGCACTTTTGTGCCAACTTTAACATTTATTTGCAGATTGTAATATCAGTTAAATATTTACAATTCACAATAGTCATAGTACAGATTAATGAAACATCTTGAATTAACAATACAATAGAAATAATTGACAAAAGGGGCTAACAAAATAGCACAGTGCTAATCGAGGTTAGTCCCGATGTATTAGTCGCTACCTACAGTTGTTAGATCAGCCTCTGGTTTTCGTCTCTCGGGCATCACGGTTACAACTTGGACAACACTACAACATTCTACTTTTAAACTCGAAAATGGGACGCAGAGGCCGCCAGAGGCAAAAATGAATGTTGGTAATTTCGCGGGTGACGTCAGTCGAATTGCCAACGCAAGACCTGCTTGTTGCCGTTAAATATATATATAATTTGGGTAAAAGGAATCGCAATCGGAGGTGAAAAGTGAGGAAGATAAGGCAGACAATGCTTCACATGAATGATTACAAATGGTAGACATGTTATTTGTATAGGGACGTAAGATAAACTGTGCCCTGAAGTAACACCGTTGCGACGTACGTAGGGTTTCCCCCCGGTTTCCCCCGGACGTGAGCTTTGTTGGCCTAATTATCTGCGTTTATATACACATGACTGTCGTATGCGTGAGGTTATTGAAGAGTTTCTCAACGTTGGCAGTCATTCAATGAGCTTGCATTTGGTTTTATTTGGTTTTATTCTGAAATAAAAATCAAAAGCAGTCTGTTGTTATTCAATTTTCATGACGAGAGCTGTACGTCGTCGATTATGCCATCGATTTGTCCTTGAACATGTTAAAATTCGAATGCACGGGAGATTTATCGCAGATATATATAATTAAAGGGATGCCTGTAAAGTGTCAGATATTGCACAAAATGACATTTGAGACTTCAATCCTATATCAATATCATTGTAAAATACAATTGAAAGATTTGTGAAAGTTTGAAAGAAAGCGAACACTGTTTACCTAGTGAAAAAAACGAATATTGAGTTCATATTTTATCACCGAATACTGATGGCCTGCCGTAGATTTGTCGCAGTAATAATCATCCGTTTGCGATATCCGCACCCGTGTATGTTTACAGACGGTACAGAATTCATGGAATTTGCGCGCGCTCGGCTCAAAGTTCAGTCGGGTCGGGAAGGTTTCCCACGCGCTCTGGCCGGACGTGTTCAGCGACGGCAATTGTACTTTTTTATCAAAAACGTTAGCTAACGCTTTTGAAATAATGATTTTCAATGATAATTATCTTCATACTAAAGGGACATTTGAAAAAAATCTAACCCTATTTTATTCCTCTCTTACCATAAGCTAAACAACACGGCAGAAGAGAAACGAGGAAGCTCCAAGTATTTTTCGTGGAGTTAGACACTTTACAGGCATCACTTTAAGCTTTAAAAGGAAAGGTCTTCAAGTTACAATCTCAACGCGAGGTTGAGAGCACCTCGGAGCCCTAGCCCGGCCAATTTCTACGGATTTCGTGATTGACGAATCGTCCCCAGATCACTCTCGACAAGGCAATATATAGTTCTCAAGAATATTGCCATGGCAACGGGAAAATGCCTATGAGAGATGCATGGGAGACTCGCGAACTGCGTCAATTGATCTCGGTCAGCCAAATTCAGAGGCATTCCAAATGAATTTATATTTGTAAACAACCATGACAACAGCGAGACGGTCGTATACAAGACAAAGTTTTGATTTAAAAATGAAGGTGCCATTCAGGGTGGGCGAATGCGAGACTGCGGAGCAAGGTGGCAAATACACCCCCCCCCCCCCCCATCTGCTCATTGTGTGTTGACCCCGACTCCCCCACCACCACCACCACCACCCCCACCACCACACACATAGATGCATGCACATACATACACATACATAAATACAGACACTATATAAAATACACACCCATTACAAAAAAAATCTATTAAAAAATACATTTTAGGTAACAAAATATCGCAATCGGGAATTTATTAGCGACCAATTTCACAATCCATTATTCAAAATTCGAACGGACTAAATTCGCGCATTGCATTTCACTGATGCATTATTGTATAGTGCGTCTAACATGCGCAAGGCGTTCGCAAGATGGTACCGTGCATCTGATCTACGAACCCGAACTACCTTTCAGATGGTGTTTAATTATTCCCCATTTCAGGGTATACTCAGTCACCATGAGGGATAATTATTACGAAGTCACATCTGTGCACATACGATCGTTGTTTTCCATTCTCATTCAGTGTTCCGTTCGTAAAACAACAAAAAACAAAACAGTGAAATATGAGACACGACGCACAAATAAAAGAAACCACTGGTTTACGTAATGTATACCTTTTTTATCTAACAATAAATAATGCGCACCCATCGTGGCAAGATGGTACCGCCCATCTAATTAACGAAACCGAACCACCTTTAAAGTACATGCTAATGCGTGTTTGTGATCTAGGGGAGAATTGATGTGAATGCCCTGTTTCCATTGACGTTTTCCGATGTTATCTACTCAAATAAAAAACTAGTTGGAGAGATTGCTAGGGGCAGGGATGTTTTCACACACGCACAGAAAAACAAAATCATCATGAGGGAGGTTACGAAATGTCATTGGATTGGATTGGTTTCCCATTCATTCAATGTTCCATTCATCAAACATGTCAGTGAAATATGAGGAGGCACGAATAAAAAAAAACGCACTAGTTTATATAAAATACGTATATAATTATCTAACAATAAATAATGCGCACCCATCTTGGCAAGATGGCGCCGCCCATCTGATTTACGGATCCGGACCACGTTTAAAGTCAACACCAATTCGTCTTAATAACGATCTAGGGGAGATGTGAATGCCCTGTTTCAAATCGTTTTCCGATGTTATCGACACAAACCACCAACCAGTGGGAGAGATGGCCGGGTTGTTTTCATAAACACATCAATAATACCCACTTACGCACTTACGCACACACACACAAATACGCACTTACGCACACATACACACACACACACACGCACAAACACACGAACACGCACACACACCTACACACACACACACACACACACACACACACACACACACACACACACACACACACGCACCAAGGGTGAATTTCAGGGACCGGTCACGGGCACAATTTAGACCGTACTTTCAGGGACCGGAAATGTTCTATACGTGCATTATGCGGACCGGGCGCGACAGTTAGGAATGTGTGTATTATGCAATGCATGGACCTATAGTAGGCCCGGAAATGTTCCAGGTGCATTATGTGGACCATATTATGTGTACGTAAGTGTACCATACATCGCATCCGGAGGGTGTTTCACAAAGAAATTATTTGTCATCATGACAAATTTGTCATCATGACAAATTTCAATTGTCATCATGACAAGTTGTCATCGTCCATAAAAATGCGTTTCACGAAGCTCATGACAACTTGTCATCGAAAATAATTGTTTTAATCTAATTATGGACGAGCCTGAAATCTGCCAATACAGCAAGAAGCCTGCAAGAACCAAATGATGGCCGTAAGTTTTTATCTTATTTTGTGTTTAATGTGTGATTGTGAGTTTGCATGCTATGTTATTCAGCTATTATATGTCATTGTTATCAACCTTACATATTATTTGTTGACAAACTATGTAGAAAATTGTTATATTTCAATGAAACCCTTCGATTTGTTTCACGAGAATTATTGCGTGAATTGCACTAGAGCGGTTATCGAGATCGCACCCCGCCGAAACTCTGCGGTGGCTACTATGTCCAAAACCCCGTCTCCCTGGCTATAAACGCGAAATAACATTAAACCTCCTTCACTCCTTGACCTTGTCCTTGCCCTTGATCTTACTCGAGTAAGACTTAACTCTAAAATTTAACACCTTTCTTTGTCATAACTTGCAGCCATGATATGGTAGACTGTCTCTGGTCTACAATTACAAGCCTTGCCCTTGTCAAAGACTTTGACCTTTGTGTCGCTGTCGTGAGTTTGCAGAACGCCAGCCTAAATTATGCTAATAATTAATCATTTTAATATTATTATAAATTGATATGCCACGAGTATAGCCACTAAATAAGGGTTAGGTTTATATGTTATAATGGTATAGCATGCAGTGGTGGGGCCTAATACACAATGTTAATTGTTATGTGATGTAAAGTGTAACTTGGCGCTAGATAAAAATGACAATTTTTCGCTCCATTCCAAATCAAAATACGTGATTTCTGCACCACCTCGACTTCTCTCCAAGTCGTATCGCGACTTGTGACGTTGTGTTAATTAGCCTTTGCACTATCATATCAGTGGCAGCACGCGCACGGCTAGTATGCTCCCCAGGTAGTTGAGATTATATACCAGTGACAGTTTGTCACTTTAAAAAAACGGCGAGTGCATGTGCACTCCCATGCAGGATAGTCATACACAACTAGCTTGATGCGTTGACTGAAGTAAGCGAACAAAACTAATTCAATACACTAAATCCTAAAATAACGTACAAGTTGAAGTAGTACTAGTAGTAGACGGAAGTACTAGTACACATTTAATTCCTATTTGAGAATTTTAACAGATATGATCATTAGACAACATACAATGCTAGTTTTATTTCAGTCATAAATTATTGAAATTCTGATGTGTATTTTTATTGTTCTATTATCTCATTCAATTTACAGGAATCAAGCCGAAAATCAAATCTTTCTACAGAAGATATCAAGATTCTTGCTAATTTTGTCAGCGAAAATTATGATGACATATTTGGGAGAGCAGATCGGCCACAGGTAAGCAGGGAAAACAATGATATGTATATCAGGGACTACTTTTTAAGCTTGCCTGCACAAAAATTGATTTAAGTTAAAGGAAGTTTATTGGGCATGGAATGTCTTCTACAACATCTGTACATTGGACATTAGATATTTAACTTGTTTAACTTTTTCTTTGTAGATCTGTCCATCCATTCTTACAGAACTATGCTACTTGGAACTAAATCAAATTATAACATTAATCATTGCACTTGACATGCAGAACATAACTTGTATTTTGTTTGATTCATCTGATTGTGTATAGATTTATCTATTTATGTATTACAGATATTGATATTGACTGAAAATATACGTAACTGCCCATTTTTAGCTCATCCGGCCCGAAGGGCCCGATGAGCTTATGCCATGGCGTGGCGTCCGTCCGTCCGTCCGTCCGTCCGTCCACAGTTTTCAAAATGCTTCTTCTTCGTTATTTTTCAACCGATTTTGATTCTGATTGTTTCATAAGATAGGGCTAGGAGGGGGATTTAAAACTTCTACACAGAATCGTGAACTTCATTATATATGCTAATTTATGCAAATTTATTCGAAATCACAAAAAATGCTTCTTCTCCTTCATTTCTTGACCGATTTTGATTTGGTTTGCTTTATCTGGTAGAGCTAACTTTGGTACACTAAACTTCTACACAGAATTTTGAAATTTTTCTCCATTAATTAATTATGGTAATTTATGCAAATTTATTCCAAAAAATCACAAAAAATGCTTCTTCTCCTTCATTTCTCGACCGATTTTGATTTGGTTTGCTTTATCTGGTAGAGCTAACTTTGGTACACTAAACTTCTACAAAGAATTTTGAAATTTGTCTCCATTAATTAATTATGGTAATTTTTTATTTATTTATTTATTTATTTATTTATTTATTTATTTATTTATTTATTTATTTATTTATTTTTATTATTTATTTATTTATTTTTTTTTTTTAATTTATTTTTTTTTATTTTTTTTATTTATTTTTTTTTTTATGTCCCTTCTGGGGCATCAAATTTATATTTTTTTCACTCTATTTTTTTTTAAATTAATTTTTATGTCCCTTCCAGGGCATCATATTTTTATTTTTTGACCAGTTGAAAAGTGTACCACATGACATTTGCGATATTTGATGTTGCGAGATGCCGGATGAGCGCTACGTCATTGACGTTCTGGTTATTAATGTTAACATTGTAAGTGTAACATTTGTATTTTTTTCTTGACAGAAATACAAGCTTGATAGTGGCTGAATTGCTGGCCATTGGAAGTTCTGATCCAAGATCATACATCATGTACCTCTCTCTGTTCATCAGGCCCAACTTCCCAGCCCACTTTCTTGGCCCCAATCTTTGGTAAGAATTAAAAATTAAATGTTTTACATTAAGGCTGAGTCATGTCGGTAATTGTCGGAACCGGGTCCCGATAAACTTTTACCGGTCGGGAACCGGTATCCCGATAAATTTTTACCGTCGAAACTCGGACCGGTAAAATCACGCAATCGTGCACGCATCGGCAAAATGCACTGTTTGGGGCTTATATTGCTCTTTTTATATGCAAATAACATAATAAATACTGAGGCTTTAATGGATTTACATATCAATCTTTACGGGAAAATAGTTACAGTATCCAGAATTAACTCCGTTTCGCATGAAAAGTATTTTTTTTTTCGAAGTAAATTCATCGTTTGTTCACCATTGCCCATCGCAACACGGTTCACAGAAACTTAGCCCGCTAGTCTGGGGGAAACATCACATGTACGATCGCTTGTGACTGTGAGCCACTGCATGCCCTTAAAAAGTGGCTATAAATTAGCCTTTTCGCAATCAACACCATTTTGATATTCTACTTACATGATTTCGAATGGCGTTTGACAGCCGAACAGAAAAAAAAAGAGCCCCGAAACAATGAAAACAACTACTCAAAACATCGATAAAAAACGACTACATCGCTCCAATTCGCTCGTATACCCTGTGTGCAAGTTACGGGGTCTCTTTTCTTGCGCAAGATATCCATCCGCCGGGGACTTCCCCCCAATTCCTGGCGGATGGATCTTGCCGATAGAGGGCGGACTGGAACATAGTTCCACCGGCCCAGCGTATGAATCTCGCGGAAGAAAAAGAGACCCGTAACTTGCACACAGGGTATACGAGCGAATGGGAGCGATGTAGTCGTTTTTTATCGATGTTTTGAGTAGTTGTTTTCATTGTTTTGGGGCTCATTTTTGTTTCTGTTCGGCTGTCAAACGCCA
>JBAMJV010001458.1:125000-140000 GCA_037951105.1 Echinarachnius parma
GATCGACGCCCCTGGTTAAATCATAGTTGAATTTAACAAAGATTATCATTCACTTTATACAACCCTGTTCCTTATTTGCTTTTTCTGTTGTTAAATTTTTTATTTTGTAGCTTGTTTGTTATTTTGTTTAATAATAATTATTTTTAGTTAAACCAATCATTGACAAGTGTCCACAAATTATTTGCCTATATTTAATTACAGTGTTTAAAGTAATTTTTCATAATTTATTCTATGAAAAAAATATTGTGAACTGTAGGAGATTATGATAATGAGCAATTTCTTGGATAATATCCAAGGTCATTAGCAGTTTACTTGATCATTCCATACAGTCTTCCAAGATATGCTAGACTAAAATTAATAAAGCGGCAGGGTGATATCTTTATGAATTGCATAGTTAACATGCAAAATGTTGAGCTCGCTCTTTCCTTTGTCTGCTGATTGCATTTAATGGGCACTATTTTGTTTATTTTTTCTTCATCTGCAGATACTGGCCACTGCTGTGCAACCTCAGGACATAACTGGATGGGATGAGCTTATAGGGACTCGCTTCACAGTCTGAACATCAGACTAGCCATACATGTACAACAAACCATCGATACCAGCTTGGTAAAAGCTAGACCGATGTTAACAAAACAACTTGGAACCACTACCTTACTCTGGCCTAGCGTTTACTTTCGCCCAGATAACTGTCTCTTTGTTCCAAGCTCTCTTCATGTCAGGAACATTGACTTTTGGCAAAACATCACCACTCTCTTTCTACCGCTCATCCAAAGAACACCTTTGCCTTCTACCTCCTCTTTGACATCACCATGTGCAGTTACCATCTGACTCACATGGGCATCGACAACCATGGATTGTAAACGGGGCTACAATCCATGCCTCACTCACACACCTATAATAGGGGAGAGTCCGCCGACCAACATGGGGCGTTAAGCCATCACCTTTTCATCAACCTCTTCATCCACCGAGCTATTCGGACCTTTTATAAATCTTTCTCCTCTCGCAGAGATGACACTTTTCTGCATGCAAAACTTCCTACAATTCTTTTGATCGCCATTTTCGTTTTTGTCTACATGGACACGTGTAAGCACCACACCTTCAGACTTCCAGGCCTCGCTCATCTCTCCACGGCACACGTCGGAGTCATCGCCACGCCTTCGCTCCACATCGTGTGTGCTGGTTCATCCATGGGACTGAAATGATATATCGGCCTTCTCTTCACGCGTCTTCGCGTTCATCACCTTCATCATCATCGAACTCTCGTTCTCATCTCTTCCGCGGACACGCATTTCATTCAGGCCAACTGAATGCTCAAATTAATTACCATGGACTTTAATTATTCACGTGCAATACATCTTTTGGACATTTGTTTTATACACTTTAATAATGACGTCAACCAAATTCTATATCACTTGTGCGGACATTCCTTTTATTCAATCGTTGTACTGTATTATTTCTATTAGTGAACCTTGTATTGGGTGCTGGTGACCACCGTATGTGTTTGCATCGGTTACAGTCCGTTATTCCGAAGGTTCTTTATTCCGAAGGTTCAGTTATTCCGAAGGTTCGTTATTCCGAAGGTTCGTTATTCCGAAGGTTCGTTATTCCGAAGGTTCGTTATTCCGAAGGTTCGTTGATCCGAAAATAAAATCGGGTTCGTTATTCCGAAGGTTCGTTATTCCGAAGGTTCGTTATTCCGAAGGTTCGTTGATCCGAAAATAAAATCGGGTTCGTTATTCCGAAAATTAAATATAATACTATAGTTTGTGTTTTGTTTATTTAATTTACAGCCTGCATTAAGCATACCCCTCCCCCTTTCCCTCCAATCAAACATTTAAGTTTATTTTATCTCTTTATATGAAATTATAGCATTATAACAAACCCAAATTCATTTTCGGATTAACGAACCCGATTTCATATTAGGAATAGCGAACCTTCGGAATAACGAACCCTCGGAATAACGGACCTTCGGAATAACGAACCTTCGGAATAACGAACCCAATTTCATTTTAGGAATAACGAACCTTCGGAATAACGAACCTTCGGAATAATGCAACAAATGTTCGGATTAACGAACCCTATTTCATTTTCGGATTAACGAACACTCAGGTATAGGAAATTTACGTGTTCGGAATAACGAACCTTCGGAATAACGAACCTTCGGAATAACGAACCTTCGGAATAACGAACCGCACCCGTTTGCATCAACAACACATACAACCTATCACACACCACATTTCCCCAATATTTGGCCTCACTAAAAGCTGACCACATCAAAGAGGATAAAGAATCGTCTTGTATACTATAATTGTCAGCCTACCTCAAATGAATAGTTATAGGACAATGAAACCCAAGCAAAACATTGCTTTCATAAGCTCTAAGAGATTAGGAGGAAAAATCTCTAAAAATTAGAGCATTATCTGGCAAGATACAATGAAACTGGCTCTTGGAAGGTATATGGTGAACTCAAATTTGCAACGAACTCTGATAAAATATTTTCTTCATATGCACACTTTTCCATTCCCAAAATCATGATATGTTGTGTATCAATGTATTCTACATAACATAGGTTTGAGATCAACCTATATTTAGAGAAAATTAGATGCCTATTTCCAAAGAGCCATATTTTTTTTTTTGTATTTCTTGACCGATCCTGCTCACTAACAACATCATGTGTGCAGCCATTTTCAGATGTCATAGCTTTTTTGGATTTGTCGTAGGGTATAGGGCTATGGCCCCGTTGCAGAAAGAATATCGGTCGTAACTTTACAGTCGATTTATTGAGTCGTTAGTTTATATCAATTTCAAATGTCCGTTGCAGAAAGGAGGTTTAAATTCAACCGTAAGTGCATTTGACTTGCGCTCGATTTCTTTAGAAAATGCCATTTAAAACATAATTCAACACGGCTGGGATAAAGACAACGACCCATTACCGCGAAATTCAGCGTATTTCCCGCGGAATTTGGCTTGTTATTATGATATGAGACGCGGCAGACAAATCTATCCAGTCCTAGCCTGCTTCGAGTGGTGAGCGGTAAGTACACATTTTACACCTTTTACAAAGATAAATTAATCGGCATTGATATGTAGTGTAAACTTACCTTATTATGTTGCTATGTAATGATCTTAACTGTTGCTCATTTTGTATAGAATCGTCATTATGCTAGCAAAATGGTATCTCGAATGCAGATTCGCAACGTATATTATTACAATGTTACCCCATGTGTTGAAATCCATGTTAGTACATAGTATCCATATACCATTTCCAAACTCGAAACTGTTTCTGTGATTTGTGAACTCATTTTTATATGGGAATAGGAAAAATTTTACCTGAACATCAGAGACATCTATGAAACCTGTTTTAATTAATTATTTGTAGATGATGTATTTGATATATGGTCTATCTTTCAAATATTTGCCAAATACATGTATGACAAATTGTCTTATGAAATGTGTAAAAAATAAGTTAAACTTTTAAAGCAAAACTGAAATACAAAATTTTAAAAAAGGTATACATGCCATGGCCATCAAGGGCAATGCAAAGATGAAATTTGGGCGCTTATGTGGTTTCGTACTCCTTTTTTGGGTTTTTTCCAACGCTTCATTCGTCTTTAAACTCAACTAAATTAGTTTGTATTATATTATATTACTCACTGCACTTTGACCTTATCCCTCGATGGTCTGTTGTAATATTTTGGTCAACATTTAAGCCATCTTTTGGGCGACTTTAATCAATGGGTTTTTGCCGCAACGGCACTAGCTTTGCGGTCGCAAAAATTGAAATAGCGGGACTTCGCGAGCAGCTATGCCGTTAGCTACCGGTGACATGAACGTGGAGAGAGTACTACTCCTGCGCCCGTGAAGTACTGCTATTTCGATTTTTGCGACCGCGAAGCTGGTGCCGCGACGCTTTCAAAGCCATCGATTAAAGTTGCCAAAAAAGGGCTTAAATGTTGACCAAAATATTACAACAGACCATTGAGGGATAAGGACAAAGCGCAGTGAGTAAAACTAATTTAGTTGAGTTTAAAGACAAATAAGGCGTTGGAAAAGAAAGAAAAAACGAAGGGTACGCAACCACATTAGCGCCAAAATGTGTATGTTCTCAATGCATGAGAATTTACTGGCAGGTAATATCGTATAACATTAAATATTATGGAGGACCAAATTACAAAATTAGCCTCCTAGCTCCTGTGAGTCCATGCACTGATGCAGTCTCAGTCATGTGTTCAAATTTATGTGGTAATTTGCACTCTTTTACTGTACAATTCCACAGTGGTATACAGCCATATAGTCATAACAACAAGTGGGAGAGAGGCAGAATAATCACAGAAGAAATCACCAGAATGGACAGGCTGATGAAAGGAGGAAAGCGAAAGAGAGAGGAGGACATGCTGGAGCCATTTGTCTTGGAGTAAGCTGTCGAGCCACTGGTGTTGCCCCCAGGCCAAGCCACAGCAATGGGATAGGTGAGAACTTGACGATCTTACACAAAATGCTTTTTTAAACAAATATTGAAGCTTTTATTTTTCTTTGATACTTATGACGTTAGTTTGTAGTTCAGTTAGCATGAAATAATTATGGGTTAAGTAGGTCACTTGCTAAAAGATAATTTAAAAAATGATTTTGTTGCTCAAAATTAAAATGTTTTATTAGTATGGCATTCTTTACAAAGTCAACGGGCTAACATGTACATGACTTAATTCGTCTCTTTGGGCTCGTTTAAAATAGAATGCTGGTTTATAAAATGTAATTGATTACTTATCTCTTGAACATTCCAGTTTGCAGGTGAGCATGGATTGGATAGCCTGTGATTATGACCAAAACAAATGGTTTTAATTAGTATTATTTTTATCTAGAGCTGTGACAGCTTGTACTGTGACATTTCAAGGTGATAGGTATGTCCAAGACATTGACTGTGGGAACAAAATTATTAATCTGAATGATGAAACTGTGTGTCATTGAATATAGTTTAGGTAACAAGACTAAGTATACTCTATTTTTTATTTTCATGTTATGTATTATATTTCAGCTCATCAAGCAGCCTGGATTTGCGGAGCTAGCTAGCAGATAGAAGACGACGACAGACGGGATCCGCCCAAGCTGGAGAAGGATGACAGAGCAAGACGGTGTGGCAAGATTGGTAGAGCGTGTGCCTTCCAATGTGAGGTCCCAAATTCGAGCCCAAGGTATGTCACCCGGAAGGATGGAAAGGAGTTACGTAGCCATGTCTGCACCTTGGAGGTTGCCTAGCTGGAATCGTCCCCAGGAAGTGGACAATGTGCACTTTTTGAGCTGACTGGGGTGATGCAACGGGAGCGCCGTGGGGGGGGGGGGGGGGGGTAGCCAGGAAGTCGTAGACAATTTTCAATGCGGAGATCAACCATTTTCGAAGCTGAGACTACGCTTTTTTGCAGTTTTCGAGGCCAAGACCACTCGACCGCTTAAATTTTGTCTCGAGACCATTTAAAATTTGAAGAAAAAAAAAAACATTTTCGGTCAAAGGGGGGGGGGGTTAAACCCCCTAAACCCCCCCCCCCCCCCCCTCTGGGTACGCCTATGCGTGCGCTACATTTAAGTAGCCACAATTATTATTAATTGGGGGAAAAGGAGTAAAGGACTGGCATAGTCACTAGAGAATGTATTCATTTCACTACAAAATAATAACATTCTATTTGATGGAATGAATCGAAAGTCATGTGTTGTGTACTCTTTTTGGATTAAAAATTTTAAGAATAAAAATACATGCACTTTGTTGGCCTTTTTTATTCTCAGTCAAGTAAAGCATTACCCTTTGTTTCAATACAGGCCTTTACGATTTAATATAGTAAAACCTTAGTACTGTATAATGACCATTGCGGAGTAACAAGAAAAGTTACCACTGTAATTAGTTTGCTGGTATAGAAAAGTGGCTTCTGAGAAAAGTTTGACTGGATGTTTTTGTGTGTCTGTGTGTGTGTGTGTTTATGTATGTATATATGTGTATAGTCTGTATTGTATGCATGTATGTATGAAATTATGAATCAGTGTGTAACACTGTATGATTATCTGTTTTATGAGGATGAGTTTTATCTGTATTTATGTGCTTGAATGAGTGTGTATGTTGGTATGTTTGCCCATGTTTGTGCCTTGTGAATAATTAATCGTAAGTTACGCCAAAGAAAAATCACCTGTTAAAGTTACGATCAATTTTAAAACTTACGACCAATAGTTACGGTCAATATCGATCGTAACTTCTTTCTGCAACAGGATTGATCGTAAATCTTGGATTGGTCGTAAGTAAGGCCATTTACGATAAATTTTGGGACTTACGATCGATCGTAACTCTTTCTGCAACGGGGCCATACAGATAACTATGACAAATTTGTCGTGACGACAAATTTGTCGTGACGACAAGTCCTTTAAAAGCTTTCTGAAATGGATATTTGTCATCGATGACAAATTTGTCATAGAAATGGAAATTTGTCATAGAAATGGAAATTTGTCATAGAAATGGCATTTGTCGTGACGACAAGTGCTTTGTGAAACACCCTCGTACATCCTTTCTGATTATGTGTAATACTCATAATGAAGTCAGTAAACTAACGATCACGACTGAAATATAGCTAGTTAATTGTGTAGTAATACTGAAATCGTTGTTATATCGTCGGAAGAGTATCAATGTTATTTTTTCGCTGCTCGCGAAGATGTTTGTGCGTCCATATGATAATTAATCATATATTTTCTCCGTATATAATGATAATTTCCGCGTCATCTTGGTCAATTTAAAGGATATTGACTCTTGAATCAGATATCGACTATGTTAATTTATGTATTTATATTTAAGCGGTAGTTCTACACAGTTTTTTATATAGCGCATATCACAAATATGATAGCGCCTAATATTATTGATTGTTAATCATCTATAAGCGCTTTAATGCAATTACATGTATATAATTACCCCTGTAATGATACTTATTGTTATAATATATAGTAAGAGTAATTTGAATTTGAATTAACGTAAATAATAAACACGTTTATACACATACACCGTATAATGTGCAATGTAGAGGTCAGTGATAATGTGTAAACACCGACTTGCCGAGACCGGATTCTTGTGCGGCCTATATCAATTCTGTTATGTAATGAAATTGTATTTTCTCCGTAAATAATGATAATTTTTGCGTCATTCTTGGTCAATTTATAAGTCATTGACTCGTGAATAATATATCTACTATCTTTATGTATTTGTCTGTCTTTACGCGGCAGTTATCTGCGTCACACATGACCCAAATATGTATACGACACACACACTCCGGCTGCTCCGCCTATAAAATGTGTACAAACCGACTTGCAGAGACCGGATTCTTGTGCTGCCCAGATGCACACACTCGGTCCCATTAAATATATTATGTAATGATGTTTTTTCTCCGTAAATAATCATAATCTTTGCGTTATTCTTGGTCACTTTATATAAAAGACATTGACTATTTAATCATATATCGACTATCTTTATGTATTTATCTGTATTTAAGCGGCAGTTATTCGCGTCACGCATAATCCAAATATATATACGACACACACCACCTATAAAATGTGTACACACCGTCTTGCAGAGACCGGGTTCTTGTGCGGCCCAGATACACACACCGTCTTATGTGTACACACCGACTTGCAGAGACCGGATTCTAATAATAATAATACTAATAATAATAATGATAATAATAATAATCATCATCGTTGTTGTCATGTAGGGGGGGGGGGGGATGAGTGGGGCGGGAAAAGCTATTCTTACTTGTATCCTTATTTTGTAAAATATGACAGACGAAAGCGATGAGAAATTGTTTCTTGTTTAGTGATATGTGAAGAGCTGCATTAAAGGGAATTATTCCTCATACACATTTAATCGGGAAGATTGCTATGATAATAATCATAAAAATGATAATAATAACGATAATACTAATAGTCATCATTATCATCATCATCATTATCATCATCATCATTATCATCATCATCATTATTATCATCATCTTCACCATCATTATAGTCATAATTATCATCATGTGAGAGGGGTCATCTTTACTTTTATCCTTATTTCATAAAATACGATAGCTGCAAGCTAAGTTAAATTGGTACTTGTTTTGTGAAATGTAGGAGCGATTAAACTAATAATAGCACCTTTCATCCTTCAATGCACACGTAGTGAAGGAGGCACTCCCCTTTAATACTCCATGAAAGAACAGGAAGTTCGTCTTTGTGTCATTTGTGTAGACCTTTGACCTTTGACTGAAAATCAATAATATCCCTCTGAGATTTACAATGTAGTTTCCTTAGAAAACATGCATCGGAGTATGTCTTACTATTTAAAGCCCGTGTTCAAAGAACTTTATTATGCTTGTTTTAATGCGATAATATAATAACAAAAATATTCGGTAAATACAAATATAATACGGATAGCTGTTTTTTCATTTGTAATATTCGGTGAGTTTATCATCGTCTGAAATGAAATAATAAGTTTTAAAATGTGTGAACAAAAATAATTACATGTAACTCTGCATGACTACGCACCCAAAGCACCATCCTTGGCTACGGGCCTGTCATCATCATTATCATCATCATCATCATCATCATCATCATCATCATCATCGTTATCATCATCATCGTCGTCATCGTCATCATCATCACCGTCATCGTTATCATCATCATCATCATCATCATCACCATCATCATCATCATTAACATCATCATGAAGGGGGGGGGGGGGGGGGGGGCATCGGTCTTTAATGTTAGCAATATTTAAAAAATCAGATAGCCGCAAGCCAAGAACGATTCTTACTTGTGATGTGAAATGAAGAAACGTATTCATCGAAAAAAAATGTATACCCAAATCATCTGGGAAGTTTGCTATGATAATTAATATATGATTGATAATAATGATTATGATAATAGTCAGTATCACAGGGCTGGCATATTTGGGGTCCGGTCAATTGCTTTTTTCACAGAGGGCGGGAAATATCGGGAAATACCGGTAATTCCCGCTTTTTTAGCTGTAATAACAGGCAAATAGCAGGAAAAATGACTCGAGGTTACGATCCAATACTAAATTTGTACATGTCCTATAAAGATGTATGCATTTTATGTTAGGTGAATCCAGTGGCGTAGCGTGGTCGGACTGATTGGGGAGGGGGGGGGGGGGGGGGGTGGGGGCACGCAAACTTATTGGGGGCACACCTTATATATTTTTTAAAATATTTTTAAAATGGCCCCTTATGTTTTCAATTGTTTTTTCAAAAATATTGGGATAGCACAGCCCCCCCCCGTGCCCCCCCCCCCCCCCCCCCCACGGTACGGTAGCTACGCCACTGGGTGAATCATCAAAATACTTAATTATGTATAAAATATAAACAAGAAAAGGTTATTGGGCAAATGAGTGTTATATTGATATGCAAAGGATCCACTTGCAAGACAGTATACAAACAAGGTAGGCATATTTCCCGGATGGTTGGAAATACTGGAGAAAACCTGGAATTCCTGCCTTTTCAGCAGGAAATACTAGGAAAATATATGTGTCCACATGTGGGAGTACAATCAAACAAAATAGTTTTACCTTATTGTTATGGTCGGTGGCGTATAGCAACGGGGGTGGGTGGGGGGGGGGGGGACACATGCCCCCCTATTATTAATAAAAACACACTACAAAACATAAGGGGACATTTTTATAGAAAATAAAGAAAGAAATAAGGTGTGCTTCCCCACAAAAAACGTTTTGCGTGTTTATAAACCCCTCAAAAAAAGTTCGGAATCTCAAGTTTGATCGATCATATCTCTCGTATTTTTTAATAAGCATATTCGAAATTGGTTTCACAATATAGCCTCATTATATACCTTTCAAACGGTGCATTATGTGTAGTGATTATGCAATTGGGGCGATTGCAGTAGCCCAGAGAATAGGGGGAGGCAGGAAGTGAAATGTCGCAAAATGGCTCAATGCATTTAATTTACAAGTGCATGACTGTGCTGACCAGTTTTTTGAAAATTCACTTTCTATTGAATACTGCCACCCTTTCCATTCATCAAAATCATTGGAATTTGATACCATTTTAATGGAAATTATCTTTTCATTACGATTGCATATTGATCGTAATGATTAGGCAAATGGGTTGTGCGCAGCAAACCGGAATATGGAGATGGGTCGAGTGTGAAATCAGACAAAAAATATGGTGTTGACAAAAAATCAGAGCGTTGCATTTTTTTCGAGCTTTTGGGAGGATTTTTTAGCATTTCAAATGAAATATTCATGATTCAAATTGATATCAACGGAAAGCCCAACAACTCTTCTGTATGAAAATGTGAAATTTATTATGATTTTTGTAAAGGGCGGCTGCAGGGAGATGAATGTGGGGGAGCCTCAAAAGTGACCCATTTCAAAAAGCTCTGATTTGTCGTCGGTGTCTTTTACCATTGTGTGGAGGATGTAATGCGACTAGAATGAGTTGGCCATGAATGAGAAGAATTCAATTGAAAACGCATGAATAGTGACTCATTTGTGCCTTAAAATCAGAGCGTTTTGAAATGGGTCACTTTTGAGGCTACCCTACATTCATCTCCCTGTAGCCGCCCTTTACTAAAATCATTATAAATTTTACATTTTCATACAGAAGAGTTGTTGGGCTTTCCGTTGATACCAATTTGAATCATGAATATTTTATTTGAAATGCTAAAAAATCCTCCCAAAAGCTCAAAAAAATGCAACGCTCTGATTTTGTGTCAACTCCATATCTTTTTGTTTGATTTCACACTCGACCCATCTCCATATTCCGGTTCGCTGTACACACCCCATTTGCATATTCCTTACGATTAATATGCCATCGTAATAAAGAGATCATTTACATTAAAATGGAATAAAATTCCAATGATTTTGATCAATGGAAAGGGTGGCAGTATTCAATAGAAAGTGAACTTTTAAAAAAATGGTCAGCACAGTGAGTGTCATGCACTCGTAAATTAAATGCATTGGGCCATTTTGCGACATTTCACTTCCTGCCTCCCCTTATTCTCTGGGCTACTGCAATCGCCCCAATTGCATAATCACTACACATAATGCACCGTTTGAAAGGTATATAATGAGGCTTTATTGTGACACCAATTTCGAATATGCTAATTAAAAAATATGAGAGATATGATCGATCAAACTTGAGTTTCCGAACTTTTTTTGAGGGGTTTAGATACATGGCGCTCTATAAATGCTATATATTATTATTATTAGTATGACAGCATGATTCATATGGATTGAATCATTTTGTCTAATCTTCATTCTGTCTACCGTAATCATAAGTTTTGCTAATGTGTATTTAGCTATAATCTACAAATAAGATTAGAAATAAGATTAACAACTCATTAAATAAACAGGAGGGTGTTAGACAAAGTGGAATTTAGACAGTTTATTAGAAAAAGTTCTTTGTCCTTATGCCTAATGACAAACTGGGTCCAAACCAGAATGTTGCAGGATTTATGCAATGTCCACAAAAAAAGAATAAGAAGTTGAAGTGAAACAGTAACCAGATAAGTAAAGACAATACAAATAAATTAAATATTGGGCAAACATTCATATTTTCCGCTTTCCTCATATTTACCGGACGGGAAACTTATTTCCCAGGCGGCAATTCCCAGTATTCACCAGCGGTAATTCCCGCCACCGGTTTTTTCCCGACCAACCCTGCATAAACATCATCATCATCATCATATTATTAATAATTGTAAGACTTATTATGGTTGTGTTAGTAGTATTAAAACATAAATTAATAATAATACTAATGATAATAATGATGAGAAAAATTAATAATAATAATAACAATCATAATCATCATCATCATCATCATCATCGCCATCATCATCATTATCATCACCATCATGATCATGATGATTATGATCATCATCATCATCATCATCATCATCATCGGTATGCTATGTTACATTTGTTATGTAATCAAAATACTTCTTTTCAAATTGTTGATTTTCCAATGTTGAAAAGTGTCGTTCATATGTTTTGCTGTAATGTGGGATATGTGATATCATAATGAATATGTATACTTTTTCATTTCAACATTATCATGATTATATGATCCCAGCTGTTTTGGATTATGTAAGAGCGATACTACTTGAAGTTGAATAGCACACTCCCCCCTTTCATCCTTCAATGCACATGTATTGAAAGGAGGCGCCCCCTTCCATACTCAATGAAAGAACAGGAAGCCGCAGCTATTGTTCGTGTAAACCTTTGACTAAAAAATCAATAATATCCCCAAAAGATTGACCATGTAGTTTCCTTAGAAAATTTAGTAAATACGGCATATGCATTGAAGTATAAGTTTGATTATTCAAAGCCCGAGTTCCAAGTTACAATTTGTTATGCTTGCATGCTTTAATGCGATAATATAATTTAAAATATATTCGCTAGATTAAAATATAACACAGTTTGCCGTTTTGTCATTTGTACTATTCGGCGAGTTTATCAAAGTCTAAAATTAAACAAAAATAATAATAAGTAAACAGAATGTCTAAACAATAATAATTACATGTAACCCTGCATGACTACACACCTAACCCACCACCCCGTAAGCTACGTAATATCATTACCTATTCCGTAAATTATAAGACTGCTAGGATAATGCTAGGAAAATTAATGCTACGGGTATGTCATCATAAACATCCTCCTCCTCCTCCTCCTCATCATCATCATCATCATCATCATCATCATCATCATCATCATCGTCATCACCAACATCATGGGGGGGAGGGGGGGGGGGGGGGTGGAGTGGCAGCCACTTAATAATTATAATGATGCTAATAATAATACTAATGGAAATAGTAATAATACTCATCAACAAGACCCATCGCAACACTCCTGGCTACGGTCCTTTCGTTATCATTATCATCATCATCATCATCATCATCATCACTACCTTTGTCCTTCAGCAAGACAATTTATCCACAGTTGCTGCTTTCTCCCCAGGTGTATAACTGGGTACCATGGTCGTGCGTTAATTAGCCTTAGTACCACCATCACTGGCAGCTCGGCTAGTATGCTCCCTGGGGAGTTGAGAAAGTATGCAATATCATTGTGTGGAATTGAAATGTACCTGATGACCATGGGCAATAATAATTAAATCATGATTTAAGCCCTTAGAGGCTCTTTGCAATTTGCGCTTTATAAAAGGCTATTAGTACGTTCGTACATGTATTGCAATTATTAATAATATTGTATTTTATGAAATAAGGCTAACATTAAAGACGGCTTAACCTATCCCTAACTCATCCCCCACCTCCACACTAATGATAGTGTTTTAGATGATGATGATGAAGATTATTATTATTATTATTATTTGTCTTAATACATGATTATGATTGAAATCAACGCAATCTTCCCGATAGGTGTATTACTCAGGTGGAGTATATTGTTTAATGAAATAATAATTAAAAAGTTAAAATGACCCCCCCCCCCCCCCCCCCCCACCCAACATTATGCAAATTATGATTAGAATTATGATGATGACCATTATCATAATCGCATACTAACAATAATAATCGTAATAATGATAATCGTCGATGTCGTCGTTGCCATAATCATGGAGGGCGGAGGGAGGAGGTGGAGGGAGGAGGGGAAGGGAGGAGGGGGGGGGGGGGGGGGGGCAGCGATCCTTTCTTGCATCCTTATTCTGTTTAATATGAAACCCGAAAGCGAAATAAAATCGTTACTTGTTTCGTGAATTGTGAAGAGCATTCAGTCATCGGAAAGATACATCATGCCCATATCATCGGAAAGTTTGCTGTGATAATAATTATATTAATATAATAGGCGTCATCATCATCATTATCATCATCATCGTCGTCACACATCATCATGAAAATACCATGTAAAGCCCAAGTTCCGTCTGTTTATGCTGGTGTTATTGCAATAGCATAATGATAAATATTCGGTAAATACAAATATAATACGGTTTACTGTATTGTCATTTGAAATTATTCATTTCGTATCAAGTTCTGAAGTAAAAACAATAAAATAACTAGTAAAAAGATGTGTAAAGAATAATTATATGTAACTCTGCATGACTATGCACCCAATGAACCATCTCTTGCTACGGGCCTGTCATTATCATCTTCATCATAATCATCATCGTCATCATCATCATCATCATCGTCATCATCATCGTCATCATCATCATCATCATCATCATCGTCATCATCATCATCATCGTCATCATCATCGTCATCATCATCATCATCATCATCATCATCATTATCACCATCGGTCTTTAATGTTATCCATATTTTATGAAATACGATACCGCAAGCCAAGATAGATTCTTACTTGTAATGTGAAATGAAGAAACGTATTCATTGAAAAGGGTCTTTATACCCATATAATCTGGGAAGTTTGCTATGATAATAACTATATGATTGATAATAATGATTATGATAATAGTCAGTATCACAGGGCTGGCATATTTGGGGCCCGGTCAATTGCTTATTTCCCAGAGGGCGGGAAATACAGGGGAATACCGGTAATTCCCGCTTTTTTTAGCGGGTTCAATAAGAGCACAAGACTAATTGGACATACAATGACCTACAAATATGACAAATTGGCACATAGATTTAATGTTCATTATTGTAGCAGCTGTTTTTTTGTCTTTTGTTTAATAATATTTGGTCTAAGTACCAACATCATTTATGATTTGGTCGGGTGTTTATTAGCCTCCAGCACCCGTTGGGCAGTTTGAGCTTGTATGCTCCCCTGGGAGTTGAGACGGCGCACAATATAATTGTGTGGGTTTGAACTGTACCTGTTGTAATAATGCGCCTCTGAATAGGGCACCTAGATACATGGCGCTCTATAAATGCTATATATTATTATTATTAGTAGTATGACAGCATGATTCATATGGATTGAATCATTTTGTCTAATCTTCATTCTGTCTAATCATAAGTTTGGCTAATGTGTATTTAGCTATAGTCTACAAATAA